>PVHY01010589.1:0-51325 GCA_004024945.1 Uropsilus gracilis
AACATGGATGCATTTAGAAGAAATCATATTAGCAGAAACAAGCCATAAAGAAAAAGGCAGAAACCAAATGGTCTCACTAATGTAAGGGATATAGGGAAAAAAAATAAATAAATAAAAAATAAAAGCCTTGAGGAAAGTCAAAACAAGCTAAGCACCAAAATGAAATGCACAACTATGAACAGGAGGGAAAGGGGGGGAAAGGAGGGAGGGGGGAGCAAACCCTTGAGATTACAAAGTTGTGAAATTTATATATAAATTTAAAAAAAGCCTAAACACCAAACATGAATCCTTTATTTACTAAATCACTGTGGGGTGGGAGAAAGAGGATTCACATCACTTTGGGTCTAAGATATAAATAAATGGGATTCTGAACACCTTATAAGTGCATTAATAACATCAAGATGTATTTTCCTAAGTCTCTATACATGTATTATAAAAACTCTATAAAAAACTGTCTCATTCTATCTAATGAAGATGAGGAATGTTTATGCTTTCAAAGTGAAATATGACAGCAAAGTGAGAAGAGAAACAATGAGTGAAACATAGCTTTTGGCAAGAATCTATACATGTTGTAATAATGGGCTACACATACCCAATTGATTTCTGGTTATATGATAAAGCATTAGCTACACAACTATCCCATGATTGTATTTCATCTTGTTGAAGAAAGCAGTTAAAAACAAAAGACATGAACACTAGAAAAGACCCAGACTCTTTATGGATACAGACAATGAATCTGTATGAAATTGAGGATACACTATGTAAAAGCTTACTAACATCAACTTGCATACATTTAAAAACAAATATCAACATGTTCTTCATTTTCTTTCTTTATAAACTCAGAAAGTTTAGTGATGTCTTTCTTTGGAAATAAATAACTAGAAACTATTCAATGCTTTACCCACAAAAGCTCAGGGCTTCTGAAGCCACTATGGAATAAATACTGAAAGGGAATTAAGTGGAGGGAAGTAAATTTGAGCATTAACATATAAAAACACATGTACATGGTTTGTCTATAAAGTAAATAAATTAATGTATGCAATGGTAGATAAGGATATACTGTATTTTGTGCCTCTGCTACTAGCAGAACCAGTTCATACTGGTATGAACCAGTATGCATCATCCCATTTTCTTTCTTACCTTCAAGAGAAAATATTCATAACTGTTTTTAATTTCTCAATTTAGTATACAGGGTTGTGATATTTTTCACATTTAACATTTGGTAGTTGATGGGATGAGAGATAAAATCTTAACAAGTTTAAACACTGCATCTATCACAAAATAAGTTACCTGGCTTTTATAATATAAGGTACCCGGTTTTATGACCTAGGTTCAATTCCACAGTGAAAAAACTTACTTACGAGTTGCAGTGATTTATAGTTTTGTATAATCATACATATGGCATGACAGAAACTACCACATTTTTAGGAAAAAAAATTGGTGATTCAAAAGTGATTTTATGCATCAAAGATCTCTTGCATTTAGTCACAGAATTAGTGTACAGAGTTATACAGTGGGGCAAAAATGAACAGAACCCCAAGCAATGGGTTAGTCGGTTAAGTCCTAGAGAAAGTAGAAGGAATCCCATGCATATTTCATAGCACAAAGAAGTAAAATTTGACATATAATGAAATTCTTTCCCCTGTACTTTGAGTCCAAATTGGAAAATGCACCCAGAAAAAAGGTGGAGCTATGCTAAATGCCTTCAAATTGATGTTCCTTTGCAAAATAAACTAAGAAATTATTAGTATGCTTTGCTATATTTTAAAATCCAACCTCAATATGTAAACACCCTACCAAGATTCTGTTTACAGTTCACAAAACATAGCATAATAAAATGAATTCAGTTACAATTTTTCCATGTACTCATTCATCATTATAAATATTATGCAATTAATTATGGCATGTCAAATTTAACAAATATTAAATGTACAATAAACATAATAGCATTTTTATGTAAAGTTTTCTCATCACATAAATGCTACCCTTAACTAGAAAACATTCAGGACATATGGCCTTACTTAAATTGAAACCAAAAGTAATATTTTTTTCTTTTGCATGTGTATTTAAAAGTGGAAGGCTTAATAGTCAATTTGGATAAAATATTTCCTATATAGTAAAATCATAATTTACTATATTTAAATTTTTAAATTGTTGCAGATATCAGAAAAAAAAACCTGTATCATTCTCTAATACCTGTATCATATACTACAATCCTAAACTTAGGTTGATAACTTTAACCAAATATGTAAGTATTCAAACTTACATAAGTAAGTTTTTATGTACTTAATTTATGTACTTAATTTTATGTACTTAATTTTATGTACTTAATTTTATGTACTTAATTTTATGAGGCTTATAGAACAGAAAAAGGAACTATACACATACAAGTCTTATTTTAGTTTTGCATCTTCCTTACTGGGTGACTCTTTCCATGGTATTTCACTGATCTTTAGTTTTTCCTTTTAAATTATATTGCCACACATCATGGTATTTTTACTAAGATAAAATAATAAAACATAATTAAAACCAGTAATATCTGCCATCCAATTGTTGATTAGTAATTTGAGCGTCATTTCCCTTTGTTATTATTCTTACATGACATACCCACTGCTTTCTGTTCAAAAAGTATGAAACTTTCAATGTGCAAAACTATATATGTTCCATGATGTTCACAGCAACATCACTTAAAATGGACAGGTCATGGAAACCATCTAACTATTCATCAACAGATCTGAATCAAAAATATGTGTTTTAGCCAACTATCAAATACTGTTAATGCACAAGGAAAGATGAAATGCAGTCACAGTCAACAAATGGAGAGTTTCAAAGAACTAAGTGCAATAAAGCAAGTCAGACAACAAAGCAAATGCTAAACATTTAGATAGCAGATGATTCAATATATCTTATAGAAACTAGTGGACATCAATGAAACTACAAGGGCTCTGAGGTTTATGGCAGAAAGGAAGAAAAGAGACAGAAGAAAAATAATTATTCATTGTCTGTTATAAAATTCAAGATTACAAGGAGAGCAGAAATCCACTTTAATCTTCCATCTCAATAGTTGAAGAAAATGAATGATTCTTACTTAAATCAGTATTTCAAAATGCATCATCAGTTCATATAAATAGGTTTTCTTCAACAGTATTTAGTTATCAAATTGAACTGACTACTCCAAATTTAATTCTCATCATGAAGCTGGGATATATGTTTGTTTTTTAATAAAAATACTTTTGAAAATGAGCATATATTAACCACCATAAGTAATGTTAAGTATTTTTTTTACTTTTGTGGTTATTATTTTAAATTCAAATATTTTCAATTATTCAGCTTGTATCATCCACAATCATTTTTTTTCAATGACACTCTAGAGTCACATATTTGGTGATGATCAGCTTCAAGTTGGATCCTGTCATTTTCATTAGATCTTTTATCTCTAAAAATTACATACTTTCTAGAATAACAAAATATCTGTACTCAAAAGTACACTGACTTTATCCATTGAAATGAATAGAGGCAATGCCATTCTATAAACAGTGAGCACTCCTACTACCTAAACCTGGTATTTTTTATAATTTTATAATTTGCTACAAAAAGGAATAAGGTACTCTGAATAAATAGCTGGCACTAACCCTCAGATAAGGAAACTCCCAGATTAGGCAATTTTTAAAATCCCCAATTGTTAAACATTACAGATATCCAAGAGTTACCAGAGTTGTGAGGAAAACTTATAAACTGAAAAACAGCCATCAAAAGAAAACAACCAAAAAAAATCAATTTACATAAAAACCACAATGAACAAAGAAAAATAACTTAAATAAAAATAGATAAATACATATGTGTATATATATATGTATACATATATTGTCCAGAATCTTGTGTTATCTTCATTTAACATATTGACCCTGTGCAAATACATTTTCTTCTGCTGTTATCTGAAGAGTTGAAGACTCTAGTCTAAATCCAGAGGGACTGTGTATGTACTTCTTTCTGGAAACTGCACACACACTACAAGAATAAATTTTCCCAACTGCTGCTGTCCCTTAATAAATATCTATTATTCCACAGCAGAAAGCTGAGTCTTATAATTAAGCTCCTTAAAACTTTGGTGGAATACATATTTTTCTTTTTTAAGTAGATACATTTATAGCTTTATGTAGATACATTTATAGCTTTATATATATACATATATATAAATCAGATTTGTCTTTTGATATAGAAACTCTTAAGCCATTCTGCTAAAGAATTAGAAATGTATTGAAGCACTTTATTTCCTCGGAAAATAAAATACTTCCTATCTCTCTACTTCCAAGTGTTAACTATACTTTATTACTATGTGGGGGTCTGTTTCAATGGGCAAGGCTAACAGTTTCCAAGACGCTGTTCTCTCTGCATTTAAAGTTTATTTATAAAGAGACAATGTATAGTACTTAAGTTAAATTCCTGTCAGTTACATTCACTGCTATGTTCTCATCAGCTGTGTAAAGCAATAAACCTAGAACTAAATAAATCAATTCACATTTAACATTTTCTTGCACTGAATCAATGTTCTTCACCAGTGGAGAAGATTATAAGGAAGAATCTAAACTCCCCAAAGCCTTTTTGAAAATACAATGTAATAATGTTGATAGTTCTCATAAATAAATAAGGTACATTCCTGCACTCCCATAGTTGGTGGTTCTTTAGCAAATTCAGAAAAAAAAATATAGCCACAACCCAAGTTAGATATGATGGGTATGTTGGCAGAAACATAGAAAAGTGCGGTGGCAATTGTGGGGAAAAAAAAAAAGAAAGAAATATTTACTCTATGAAATGCAAAATTAAGAAACTTGACAGAAGGTTTCCAGGCAAACCTTTCTAGAGAGAGTTTAAATAAGAAAAATCATCATGTCAGCTGAACACTGAGTACATTTCAAAACCTTAAAACCATGTTTGCCTTGATCATACAGATGTGCATTATGTGATTCGTGGAGTTTTTCATACTATAACATAAGCAAGAGCTTAATGCAGTTGTTTCCAGTTTAGGAAAAGCTTTAATGTCTTACTGCTGTTCCATCTGCGGGCCTGCCTAGCATTGCACAACTATCTTTCTTTTGTTTTTCTTTCCTACTGCTGGTAATATCTTGCATATGATGTGCCACACACCACTAATATGCTCTGAGCAGTCAATCTGGTATTACTTTCGTTGACTGTCATCAAATAAACATGACAGCCCATTTTGTAAACAAATCTGACTTGTTAGTATAAGCTACCAGTACTTCATTGGTTATTAGTACCTAATAAGTCCTTCACATGGCAGTAGTAAATGCTTTTAAAGAACTTTTTTTAAAATAGTTACTGATGTTGGTTATTTTCTTATCTAGTTATCATTGGTCTTACTTCTTTTTAGGAAATGTCAATAAGTGAACCATGATGTCACTTACAGTGATGGAGGGGATGCAACATTTGTTTTCACAAACAAGTTGCACTGCAGAAAATTCCTCTCATCCCTTACAAGCATTGGGGCATATTAACTGCTACTAGAGTGAGTACAGATCACACTGATTGATGCCAAGGAGAAGCTACATGTGGTCTAACAAATCATTATGAAAACCATACCACAATCAATACTCCGTAAATGTGTTTGGTTTGTTACCTGATTAGAAGCAGTGTGCCCTTCAATGAGTTAATAAAAACTCTGAATAGTGGTTGTGTTCCAACCCAACATGCCTAACATTGCCCCTCTTGGGGTACAGGAATTCCGTTCAGCCTGGTTTCTTGTAGCTAAATGATACACACTGTTTGGGCAAAGTAAATGCCAGGCATTTACCTGAGGAAAAAGCAACGCCAAGGCCTTCCTCCTCTTTGTGAGAGTGGCCTGCAGTAGCTAAGACAGTAGCTGCTCCGTAATTGTAGACAAAAAAGCCCAATGAACCATCATAAACAAAAGGCTTAGCAATTGTCAGCAGTTTGAGTTCACAAAGCTTTCCATAGTGTCCGGACCAGTTTGCATTCCCACCAGCAGTGTAAAAGTGCCACATCCATACCAGCACCCAAAAAAAGGCAAATGGTACATAGAGCTGTGGCATATGTACATGAGGGAATACTATTCTATCAATCAAAAAAGACAAACTTATGTCATTCATGGCAATATGGATGATGCTAGAACGAATCATGCTAGCAGAAATAAGTCAGAAAGAAAAAGAAATACTAGATGTCCTCACTTACATGAAGGACAAAGGGAAAACAATCTAACAAACAAGAAAAATTTAAAACTTTTAGCAAAATTGGAGCATAGCGTAAGAGAGGAGGAGGGGGGAAATTAGGGTGGGAAGGACACAAAAGACTAAGACAATGGTTCACAAGTGATAAGGTGGTGGGAGAACCATGGGATGGATAACACTGTAAAACAAAATGAATGAAAATGAATGAATGAATGAATGAGTAAATAATAATAATAAGGGCTGATTAAAAAAAGGCTTAGGAAGAAATAAACCTTTATTGTGACAAGTTGGGGAAACGCTTCTTTCCAAAGAATAGTCCACTCTGACAGATAACAGTGATAAGAGGAAGATATTTGACTTGATCTGTGCCATGAATAAGGATTTCATGACAGAAGAGAAAGTAAATGTGTTTCATTCATTCACTTCAACTGCAGTACCCTGGTGTGTACCCCCCCCCCAATTCCACTTGAACTCCACTGTAGTCAGGCTTACACTGGCATAGATAGTATTAGTTTTAGCAGTGGATTTGTTGTTTCTGTTTGTTTTTTATGTGATTATTAGAGAAAGAAAATGAAGGTTCAAAGTACGTGTGTATGTGTGTATGAGTTGTGTGCCTATTTCTCCCTCTTGGTCTGAAAATCAGAAAATCTATTACATATGAACTGTTATCCACAGACTGCAACAATCTGTAATCAAGTTGCTTCTCTCTGTCACCCTATTGTTTCCTGACATTGAAGCAGAAAACCAAAATCCATTCATCTCCATTCTTGAGCTGCTTTTTTTCTTGTAGAATTAAGAGGACAGTGAAATCTATTTCTACATTCATTTCTCTGTATGCTGTAAAAAAAATAAAGGGGAAATCAAGAAGGTCACATACTTTAAGAAAAATGAAGAGACCTCATTTCTTTGTCAGAGTAGGATGACTTTTTGAATCTGGATTACTTCACTCATTTTTGTTACTTGTGTAGGTTCAGTGCATATTAAAGCATCAACTTTGTTCTATTTGATGCATTATATCTATTTGAGGATATGCAGGCTGTATTGCTAACTCATCTTCTTGGTGTATATTATACTCAAAATATAACTGATTTTATTCAAAGCAAAATAAAATAAAAATGTTATACATCTATAACTGAGAAAGATGAAACTGAATTACATTCCTGTGTTCATTTCATAAGTATTTGGCAGCACAAATAGGACACCTTTGTAAAAGAGTCTGAGTTTGAATCCTGGCTCTACTACATCTTAACTTTGTGAGTTAGATTCAAATTTCTTAGCTTCTCTGTGCTTTGGAACCCATTCTCCAAATGGAGATACCATAAATACCTATTCAAAGAGTATCTTGATCAAACAAAAAGACAAATTTATGTCATTTGCAGCTACATGGATGAAACTGGAAGGAATCATGCTAGCAGAAATAAGTCGGAAAGAAAAAGAGAAATACTGGATGGTCTTACTTATATGGGAGAAAGAGGGAAAACAAACAGACAAGAACAATTTAAAACTAACTTGCAGCAAAACTGAAGCATGGAGCATGATAGGAGAAAGGAGGGAAAATCCAGAGTGGGAGGGGCACAAAAGACTAAGATGATGGTTCATGGGTGTAACTCTGGGGTACATAACGATGTAAAATAAAACAAGTTAAAAAACAGTAATTAAAAAAGAGTATAATAAACAATATATAAGTTAGCATTAGTAAAGTGCTTTAAACAATGCTTAGTGGATAGTAAGCATCACATACACATTTATCAAATACAAATTCTGTTTCTGACATTTGCTGCCTAAATTCTTGCAGCAAATCTTGATTTGCCAGATGCCCTTAACTTGTTGTTCATTTCATTATCTTTACTACTACTGTTTATGTATCTGTATCCATAGAAATGACTTCAATTTTTGAAAAATTAAAACCTTGATTTTTTTAAACTTCTGTATATTAAACAATACCAGAAATCAAATTGAAAATTAATAAGCATTTGTTTAAAAAATCTCATAAATGTATGTGTATCATACTACTAGATTGTCAATAAAGGGGGTTAATCATAGGTGGTGTTAGTTAGGCAGCATCTCTTCCCAAGGACTGGAGACAAAATGGGTATGCTCCAAATGTTGAATGTATACAAAAACTGTCACCAGGTGTTCCAGCAATAAATTCTATTGCTATTTGAGACTGTTTATTGATTAAATACCTATAATTCCAATTTATTATTGTGAAAGTCAAAGTGATTTGAGGACAAAGTTTCAGTTATATTACTTGTTTTGTTTGTTCATGAATAGACCATGTTCTTACACACACACACACACAACACACACACACAACACCCTATAAGAAGATTTAATATCCCTTGTTAAATTTACCAATATATAAAATCATGAAAATAATAGCAAAAATTATCTCAGGTAAACAGCTAATTGCTGACCATAAAGTATTGGCAAACAAAGTACCACATGAATTCTTAATAATAGTAATTAGTAAAGTCTAGAGATTTTTAAATGAAAATTCATTCAGCTGTTTATTTCTGTTATTTTACACTCATAAGACTTCTTTATCTACAATTTCTGTTTGCTAACCAAATGACAATGTACAAAATACAAACACAAAGAAAATTTTAGAGTATGTCACACATTTGCAAATTGAGAAAAGTTTTTTTTTAAATTATTATCTACTACTAAATATCAATGTATACATCTATAAAGTATTTACTGGGAATTTTGTGGTTTTGGCTTAAACTGGATCCATGACACAATCTAATTAGCAATTAAGCAAGCAGTAGGGTATTTTATTTAGCAGAGAAGCATTATTTCACATATAATATAAATAACCAGAATATCACAGATGCTAGAAAGGAGCTTGACGTGAAAACAGCATAAATAAATAGGAATCTTCTGCATAATTTTTTCGAGAGCCTGGGATGAACAGGGGAAGCATGGATGTCAAATGTGTCAATGTAATCATAGAAGAAATTATTAAGAAATTAGAAATGTGACTTTAATAAATCTGATATTCAGTATTTCACCTGCCTCTCCCAACTTATTGACATTTGTCAACTTCATCAGTGTGAGAGTCAAAAGACTGGTTCTTTTGAACCCTGCTTCTGTCATTTCTTATAGAATGCATGATCTTGAACAAAATACATACCCAACCTGTGCTGCATGTATGCTCTTATATGTCAGATGAGCAGGATAATTTACCTGTTGCACAGTATCAGTACTGAATGAAATAGTTTGGTAAGTGCTTAAAAACATGTCTGCCAAATGGGAACTTCTGAAGGTGTGTTGGTTATATCTGTATTCATCTGACTTACTGATCCATCTACTAAAGATAAGAGGGCTGAAGGCTGAGTCTTTGGTAGGTAAACTTGTAGGGAATGATAGTACAGCTCAGGTAATATGACCATAGCATTCAAACTAGTTTAGATACATATTTTGGTCTCTGTCTTTCTACATACCCTCTCAGAAAAAATCGGCATATTTCATGAAGAGTAACAACTTATTTATCTGTTTCAAGGAAAATACATCAAAATTATTTTTACCTGCTTTATATTCAAATTTAAAATTGCTAGAAATGTTTTTATTTAGTGAAATCTGTCAGAGGTACAAGTATTATAGTTTATATTTTTAATATGAAAGAGGGATTAAAAGTTTAGAATTTAGAGAAGGATATGCTTTGATGCCACACACTTCTTGTGTTTGGCTTTGAGTAATGTTACAAGACTCTATTTCTTGATAAAAGATGAAAATCATAATATTTACTTGACAGAAATATTGAGACATAAACCAAAATTGGGAGATCAATTAAATCAATTCAATCCTTACTCATTTTTTTAAAAATCAAGCTATATCATTGCAGTATTTATCTTAAATATTTCACTTTTGCAATGTATTTGAGCATCAGTCATTTTTCCAAGTGAGAAAATACTATCAGTTTTAGCAAAAACGATTTTTTTAGATCAGTGCTGCTGCTACTACTCAGTATGTGGATTCTGGACATATTAGTAATATGTAGACATTTGTTTAAAATGCAAATATCTGGGCTATGCCCTAGACCTACAAAATATGTGGGGCTGGGGCCCAGGAATCTGTGTTTTACCAATCTCTCTAGATGGTCTGGAGACATACTTAACTTTGAGGAGCAATGATTTAGCATTTACCATTGCAGCATTACAGATAGCCTCACATAACTGTCTCAAATAACTATAATCTAGAGCAGGAGTTGGAACACTCTTCTTTAAAGGGTCACTTATCATCATATATTTTACATTTCCTAAACCTTAGAGTCTCTGTCACAGTCTGCCACTGAAATGTAAATGCAATGCTAGATAATATTTTAATGAAGGAGTAAGGCTTGTCTTGATAGTATTTATTTAGTAAAACAGGTTACAGGCTACAGAGTTTGTTGACTCCACTTTGTTAGGCATGTGCCTGACACAGTCCACCCAACTGAGGAACTGACTTGGTGGTTTTCCTCCAAAATTCATGGGTTGACATCCCACCTGCCCCACTCCACTCTAATGTGATGGTATTTGGAAATGGAGCCTTTGAAAGATAATTAGGTTTAGATATGGGTGGAACCCTCATGATGACATCAGTGCTCTTAAGAACACATGATGAAAAAGGTCATGTGTACACAGGGAGAAAACCAGGGTCTATAGTATAGATTATACTATACTATATAGTATAATCACCAACACAAAATCCGCCAGCACCTTTATCTTGGACTTCTTGGTCTCCAGAGCACTGAGCAATAGATATCTACTGTTTAAGCCATACAGTTTTTGGTGTTATGTTAACAGCAGCTAGAGCTAAGGCAATAACCATATAGCTGGTTCTGTTTCTGTGTACAAAGTAGAAAATATAGCAGGTAGATTCTAAATGATAAACTCACCAACATTATTTTTTTTACTCAGGCACTATTCCTTCAGTCTGTGAGTGAAATGATCCTTTGGTTTATGACATGATCTATTAGAAAATCATTATATGGCTGTTCACTCCATCAAATGATCAGCAGTGCCTAGTTAACTGTGAGAGTATTTAAAATCAAGGACAGATAGGTGACTATAATGTCAATAGTGGGAAAATACCCCAACAAAATCACTGGTAATATCAGTTTTGTTTAATTTTGCTTTGTTTTTTCCCAAATGTAATAAATATTTTTTCTATTCCCTGGAAAATAATTATTTTTCTCTTCTTCTCAGAAAGTATATGAGACAGCATTAATAGTTCCAATTATAATAAAAATGAAGATCTTCCTACCACCTCATCACTCAAAGGTAGCTGCCAATGAGAGAGTAGAGAGCTTTTGCACTGAAACAGTAACTCATCTTCAAGTGATATTTCTGACATTTTGGAGGAGAAAAATGCCATTATTAATTTATTAAACTAAAATTCTCCGGGACATCTTAAAATATATTCCAGTTTCCTGGGATTTAATTTAGTTCCTGGAAATGATCTACTCACTGGAAAAATGATCCTGCTCCGTTCACCACCTATTTGAATTGCAACCTGAGCAAGGATGGGGCCATCGGGGGCCTTGATCTTCCTGGTGGCAGTGCATAGAGTAGGTGATACAAAAAGTTCACTAAATAAAATCAACCTCCCCATTTGGAATTTCCTAAGTCAATATGTAATTTTATAAGTTAAACAGAGAAACTCATATGGAAGATTTCTTTGTAATAATTTCTGCTATTGGTTAACTATTTTAGTGTTCAAGGAGTTGTAAGATACAGCAAATTAATTACAACCATAAATTCAGAAGCCAATTAATTTGGTGCTTCAAGATTTCACTCATTCTCACAGAAAACATTAATTTGAAAAGAAAGATTAATGAAAATAAGCCCTATTTCCCAAAACGGCATGCTATTCTGAGAAAGTCAATGTATAAACATATACTTGAGTATGTTCCAAGAACAAAGGAGAATTTACTTGAGCAGCAATAATACAGAAGTTTTAGAAAATAAATTTATTGAATAAGAGAGTTAGAGTCTGATGTGTTCCAGGTATTATTTTAAGCACTGAGGATTCTTCTGTGAATTTAAAAAAAGAATAAAAGAGCTGATAAAAATTCTCACCCTCATACAGGCTACATTCTAGCAGCTGGAGAAGCAGATGGTAGACAATGAATAGAATAAAGATGTAAATTATTTAGTATTTAGAATCTCCATTATGAAAAGATAGCTAAAAAGCAAAACATCATATTACACTTCTGCAAGGTTGAAATAAATCATGTTAAGGTAATGTGTCATGAGTCATGATGATGAGAATAGAAACTGTGAATGAATAAACATTAATTAGTATAATTGATAATAAAATGATTGCTAGTATAAACTTGGCAGTTTATTGGACCTCATAAAAGCATATTTTGAACTTGAAGCTTATTTTGATCATTTGATGTCTTAATCAGCTAGAGTTATTACAAACAGGAAAAAAAGCTCCTATTTTTAATCAGTTGGTACAGTGCTAGAATTGGAGATTGAATTGTTAATAGTAAAGTAAGAGAAAGTGTGCAATGATGAATAAAGGGTCTGATGAAATTGGGGTTCAAAGCGGCTGGTTGATACACATTTTATGGTAGCAGCAATCAGGTCATAGTCTGTATGGGACTATAATATCTGCATATTTCCATATATGTTTCGAGTTTAAAATAAGGATAAGTAAACATTTTCTCTAAAGAAAGGAATCGCAACTAAATTAGACTTTACAAGTCAGTCATGTAGCCTCTATCACAACTACTGATATGTGGCATTGTATCACAAATATAGCCACACACCATATATAAACAAATAGACCACATCACATCCTGTATATGGATACCAAAATTTGAAATGTGTCTAATTTTCACTCATCATTAAATAATTCTTTTAACATTTTTAACCATTTAAAACATACCGAAGAGAAGAAAAACAGTGTAGGTGTTTCCCAAAGATTAAAAATGAATCTGTCACATGATCCAGAATAATACAAAAATGAATTAGAAGGAGAACATGGACTTCTATGTTCACTGTGGCACCATTTTAATAGCTGAGCTATAGAAACAAACCAAGTCCCCAAATACAGATGAGTGGATCAAAGAAGAGTTGGTATACATCTACAGTGGAATTTTACTCAGCTCTCAGAAATAATACATTATTTCCATTTTATGGTACTTTTATATAATGGGTCTTCTATCTGCTTTTCTGTACTGAAGAAATGAAGTAGATTGAAAGCACTGCTCCAGTCTCAAAGCAGCTCTTAGTTGACTTTGTTTTTAACAATAAACCTTTAATAGTCATTTCCCAATTGGGATTCCGTGACCCAAAACTGACATTGTTGACATCTACTACCAATTAAAACTGTGCTACTTTCCCTGAAAAAACTTAATGGATCAAAGTTTGGGGACAATTAATGATGCTATAATTCTTTGAATAGAATAAGTTTAGCCATTAGGACTTTTTTTTTTTTTTTAGCTCTGAGGTGACCCTAAACAAAATTACTAGTTTATGCAATGATTTTTCAGTTCCTTAGGGCAATCTATTCTAACATTGAACTAACAGATTAAGCTTCACGTATATGTGTATTACTTCCTTTTTACAGGAAGTTTAATTTCACTGACTGGAAGAATGAAATCTGGTGTTTCCAATTCATCCAATTCCTTATTTACTGAACAAGTGATTATGTCAACTTTGATACATAAATGTTACAAAGAGAGGAGGAACTTTGTTTTCTTTTTAATTACAAATCAATGCTATGAAATGAGAGTTAGAGGTGACATTTGAACAAAGTTTTGGAGAACGTAAGTTAGCCAAGGAAAATCTAGGAACACAACTGTCATTCAAATATGTCTCATGGAATATTAAACAGTATTTGAAGAGGAAGTAAAATATGGTAACCTGAATTTAAGTAGCCATTTTGATCTTACAGAAATTCTAACATTTTCAGAAATATCATAAAGACGAACACAAGAACTATTGCCATTTACAAATCTTAAGGTATTTACTAAAAACTATAAGCTCTACTTCCATTCATAACTCATCTCTATTACTTTGACCTATTTTTCTTCACAATAGTTTACATTTTCTACAACTCTTTATATGCAGAATCATAGTGATTACACTGTCATGTGGTTTTAGTTAATCAGCATAAAAACTTTAAGATTCAATTCTGTCCCTTCAAATAAAAACAGTAAGTTCCATACTAAGTAGTATTTCACTAAACAATTACAACTGGTTTATATAAATATTCAATTACTGGGCATATGAGATCTTTGTTTTTAGTTTTTAATTATTACAAGTAAGACTGTTACCAACATTCTCTCATTATTTGATGCTCAGATTTGTTATTTTATTTAGACTACAATTTCATATATGTCAAAGAACCACTGCAATATTTGCTAGGGATTTAAAATATTATAAAATCAAATGAGTGAGATAATTATACATAAAAATTCACTAAAATCCAAATTAATCATTCTTTCATATGAACTTTGAACTTAGTTAAGTTCACGTATTCTTACATGACTCTTTAATAGGCTATTTATTTCAGGGATTGTGTTTAAAATCCCTTTATATTACCACTCATCATATTATCAAAAAATTATAATATAGAGTATATTTGCCAGGGCATTCAAGTTACATGTAAGTTGTATTGATATTTATTTGGGAAATTATTTTTAAAGAACATTTTGTTTATGTATGATGTGCATATATATTAGGAAAAAATACAATTTTCTGTAGAGATACTAGACTCCAAATCCCAAGTCTGCCGACTAAAGACTTTAAAGAAATTCCCTATACCCTCTGCAATTAACTTTTCTTATCTGTGAATTTCAGCTGACAGAAATAACCCCCTTTGGAGAGTTTTTAAGGTTGGGTAAAAGAACAGACACAGAAGGTATTCAATGAGTACTACAATTTTATGTATTGATTATACTGAACAAAGGGTTTATGATGTTAATTCTTCTATTGGTTCACTCCCATAAGCTGTGAATATCAATGCTATTGACTAGATTTTTTCTTTGGGCATATTGATTTTTTGCTTGGTTGATTTCTTTGTAAATTACCAATAAATGTTACAATAAAAGAAAATGCAGAAAAATCTCGATTGAGTCAAATTTTAACCTTTCTGATATATGAATAATAAAGTAAAAGTTACTGTTCTTTCCTTTGTTACTGTCAATAATTGTACTGGTTTCGCTTTTGAGTAAAAAGTAATTGTATAATAACATTCAAGTAAGATAGAGCAAGAGGTTCTAATTCTATTGTCATTACACTGCTGATGTTTAACTTTAGAAGTGATAAATTTTAATAAATGCAGTTTTGTGACTATAACAACTGCATCTAAAAAGAATGAGAATTGAATTGTAAACCTTTTCAGGCAGCAATTACTGCTAGTCTTACCTTTGTGTATATAAAATGTGATTTCCAAATTTTCAGTCAATGTAAAATAATAGCCTGCTAGTGTAGTCAAACAAGGAAAATCACATTTTAAACTTCTGACATTATATGATTTAAATGAGACTTAAACTTTTCAGTTTTCAAAGTTTTAAATAGCTTATATAGGCATCACTGATAACATAAATACAAAGACAGCAAGAAAAATAAAATAACTATGCTGAATTTAAATTACCTGGATTATTACGGTAATTACAATGCATGGAATAAAAGTCAATTATTTTGCAGTAAATGGATATGAACAATAAGATAATCCAAAGACATCCAAGGGCCTAGTGCTTAAGTAAATTGACTGATATTTAACTAAAGTAATAAAATATTTGTGATCCTGTTTGTATTACCAGTGAAAGCACAGGATCCCAAATATAACATTTACAAATGTGGATGAAAACAAAGTTATTTAATTTAATCAGATCTTGATATTTTTTTCCTTGTTCAGACAAGGAAAAAAATCAGCAAAATGATTAAATTAAGTCCAGAATCCACTAAAGTAAAAGGATAAAAATTATGAAACAAATCACATTTTCAAAACTGAGTATGGTAGCAATTCCATATTAACAAACTTAAGGAATAAGAATCTTCTATTACATAAAAGCAAATGGAAAGGATATCTTCAATTACTAACACATCTATTTCCAAAAGAGCTGGAATTTTATGGAATAAATATAAGGCAATAAAAACCTCTAACAATCTGTACCTACAGTAAGGGCTCAATATGTGGTTTACTTTCACACAAAGACTTCACATATTTATGATAACTTATGTTCTTTATTTACATATTCATATATTTCCCCTATGTTCTTTTTGAGTTTGTATACATGTCTCATGTATACATGAGGTTTTTTATCTATCAATTAATGCCTAACTCATAAATTTGTAGTATTCATCATAAAGTAAACTGCTATAGTTTCAATTCAGTAAGGGACTGAGACAATAAACCTCAAATTATGTCTCCCCACCCTCCAATTCGCTGTACCTTGCAACCATATTGAAAGTGCTCCAATTATATAAGTGATTCACTGTTGGAAAAGCTGCAAAACATCAATTTAGGAGTAATCAGTGAGACCTTTGTCAAAAAGGGCTACAAAAACAAAAGAGAGCAAAAAGAGATAACAGTTGTAGGAAGAATTTGACAATTAAAAAGTTGAAATAGCATGACTGGAATAACAAAAGGAAAAAGAGAAGAAATCTTTGAAGAGATAATGGTGAAGAGTTTTCCAAAACTAAGGAGAACACCCAACTACAGACCAGAAAGCTTAGTGAACACCACACAGCATAAATGTCAAAATGTTTACCTAGGCAAATCACTTTTTGCAAAGCCGAAAACCAAACACAAAGAAAATTTTGAAGAGCATGCCTGAGAGGGAAAAAGAATTAAGAAAGAACATCTCATTTATAGAGGAACAAATTTAAGAACTATGAAAGAGATCTCAGGCAAGTGAAAAGTGAAGTAAATTTTTAATGTTCTAGGGGACAAACTACCTGTAATTCAATATCAAGCAAAAATATGGAGGGGAACATTGCAAAAATACCTGAATAGAAAACTCCAAAAATTTTTACTCTTCTAAAGTGAAAGACAATGTTAGAATTAGTCAATTTAGTTGTCCATTATCCAGTTTAAAAAAAAATACAACATATAGAGTATACTGAGTGAAGAAAAAAATGTGATGGCTGTGATAATTTAACATGTCCTATTACTGCCACCTCCAACCCTCTGCTCTGCAGTAATTCTTAAATAAGCAGCCTGAAATATTACAGTAAGTTTCTGGGACCAAAGGGCAACGCAGACTTTATTCTCCAAATAATTGTTTCTGCATGTTTAACCTCTCTAAGTTCCTGGTAGAATCATGCCAGGGTTTGGCTTTGTTCTACTTGCATCAAACCTCCTCAGGATAGAGAGCAACTACTCAGAGAGCATCTAAGACAGCAGGGCAGACCCATATCCCAGGAGTGCTGGAGCTGGCTGGGGGCACTGTCTGCACCCAGTCCATCCACAGCCCCAGTCTCCCTGGCAACTGGATTTCAGGTAGGGACCTGGAATTTGTGTTTGCATACCAAAAGGAAAAGAACTCTGGCTGTTTAGCAGATACTGTAAGGACTCAGAAGCTCAGCATCTCATAGAGAGCAACTTCTAAGAGAGTTCCTAAGATAGTAGACCAGACCCAGCGGCCAGGAGCACCTGCACCACGCAGACAGAGAAGGGAAGTTTTCCCCCCAAACATCCAACAGTAACAACAAATAACCTGGACACAAAGGCAGAAATAACCACCTCCTGGTAAACATCAACATGCCAACCAATACCAGAGCAGCCCTTGCTCAATATGTAGAGCAAGCCCGAAAGAAAACACAGAAAGGAAGAAAAATACTAATACTCAAGAAGTCCAAAGGGAAAAAAATTCATCACCAAAGGATAAACAATCTCCAGAAACCAACAAAGATGACATCGGAGAAATGCCCTATATATCAGATAAAGAATTCAGGAACAACATGATAAAAACACTCAATGAGCTAACCAGAGAAGTAGAAAAATATAGAAAAGAATGCAGCAAAATGAACAATATCATTATCAAACAGAAGAGTGAGATTGAAACACTAAATAAGGAACTGAAGGAGATAGAGTTTATTAAAGGAGTGATAGAAGAGCTCAAAAAAGCAGAGAAAGGCCATGAAACCAGACTAGAAGAAACTGAAGAATAAATCAGCACATTGGAGGATACAGAAATAGAATGAAGACAGAGAGAGAAACACACAGTAAGAAGACAGCAGAAAAATTGAGATCTATCAGATACATTAAAGAAAGGAAATATAAGAGTAACTGGAATCCCAGAGGAGAAGAGAACGCCATAGGAAATGAAAGACTTTTTAATGCAATAATGGAAGAGAATTTCCCAAATCTGAAGAACAAAATATAAATAGACATACAGGAAGCAAAAAGGACACCAAACTACTTTAATGAAAGAAAAACCACAGCAAGACACATAATCATAAAACTTCCAAGAGCCCACGATAAAGAAAAAATAATGAGAATGACTAGAGAGAAGAAAAAGATAACCTACAAAGGAAAACCCATTAGGCAGACCTCAGACTTCTCTGAAGAGACACTCTAGGCAAGGAGAGAATGGAGCCACATCTTCAAAAGACTCCAAGACAAAAAGAGCCAGCCAAGAATGCAAAGCTGTCCTTCTTTTATAAAGGAAAAATTAGAACCTTCTCAAACAAAGTCTCCAGAAATTTGCTACCACCAAAACCCCACTTCACAAAATCTTGCAAGAAGCCTCAAGATCAAAACCCTCAGAAGAATAAATAAAACAAACATAACAAGAAACCAAATCAGAACTTCAAAACGACTACCAGAAACCCAACACTAGAACCTCACACATCAATAATCACTCTAATTGTCAATGGTTTGAACTCATGGATCAAAAGACACAGAGTTGTGGACTGTATCAAAAGACAGAGCTCAACATTCTGCTGCCTCCAGGAAACACATCTAATCCCTAAAGATAAGCATAGACAGGAGGTAAAAGAATGGAAAACAATCCTACAAGCAAATGGCACCCCCCAAAGAGGCAGGGGTAGCCATTCTCATAGCGGACAAAGCAAATTTCAATATAAAAAAGTGATATAGGATAAAGACGGTCACTACCTAATGGTTTGGGGTTCAACTCACCAAAAAGATAATAACAATTAGAACATATTCACCAAATTAGGGAGCACCAAGTTTTACAAGACAACTATTAGCAGAACTGAAAACAAATATTGGTGAAAACACGTATGTAGTAGATTTTTTTAACACCCCACTCTCACCAAAGTGCAGATCAACAAAACAGAAACTAGACAAGGACACAAAAGCCTTAAAGAAGACCTAGACCAAATGGACCTAATAGATATCAACAGGACACTACACCTACAAGGAAAGGAATACACCTTGTTTTCAAATGCACATGGACCCTTCTCTAAAATTGACTACATATATTAGGACACAAGGCAAATCGGAATAAATACACAAAAAAATAAAATTATACCAACTTTTTTCTCAGATCATGAAGGCATCAAACTAGAAATTAGCAATGAAGAGAAAGTAAGAAGAGCCTCCAATACATGGAGACTGAACAATAGGCTACCCAAACGAAGAATGGGTAATCGAAGGAATTAAAGAAGAAATTAAAACAAAATAAATGACACAGAAGATACAACATCCCACAATATGTGGGACTCAACAAAAGCATATCTAAAAAAAAAGTTCATAACAATACAGGCATATATCAAAAACCAAGAAACTAACCAAAGAAATAACCTAATCTCCCAATTTGAAAAATTAGAAAAAGAGCCACAAAAAAAGCCAAAACCCAGAAGACAAGAAATAATAAAATTAAAAGAAGAAATAAGTAACCTGAAAATCAAAAAGACTATCCAGAAAATCCACAAAACAAGAACAGCTGGTTCTTTGAAAAAATAAATAAAATCGATAAATCCCTTGTAAAACTCACAAAGAAGAGAGAACACTCAAATAAACAGGATCACAAATGAAAGAGAAGAAATTATGACAAAAGAAATCCAAAAGATAAACAGAGAATACTATGATCAGTTATATATAAACAAATATAAAAACCTGGATGAGATGGACAGATTCATGAAAAAATACAACTACCCAAAACTGAACAAGGAAGAAATAGAGATCTTAAATAAATCAACCACAAGCAGCGAAATTGAAGCACTCATCAAAACTCTTCCTATAAACAAGAGCCCAGGACCAGATAAACAATCTAGATGGCTTCACAAATGAATTTTACCAGACATTCAAAGATGAAATAATGCCTGTACTAATAAAACTTTTCCCAAAAAAATTGATAAAGAAGGAAAACTGCCAAACACATTCTACAAAGCAAACATCACACTCATACCAAAACCAAATAAGGATGGTACCAAGAAAGAAAACTACAGTCCAATTTCCCTAATGAACATAGATGTAAAAATTTTAAACAAAATTTAGGCCAATCAAATCCAACGATGCATAAAAAGCATTATTCACCATGACCAAGTGGGATTTACCCCAGGGGCACAAGGATGGTTCAAAATCTGGAAATCAGTTAACAAAATACACCACATCAACAAGAAGAAAAACAAAAACCATACAATCATATCAATAGATGCAGAGGAAGCATTTGACAAAGTCCAGCACCCATTCAAGATAAAAGCCCTTGAAAAATTAGGGATTAAAGGAACTTACCTCAACATAATAAAAGCCATCTATGTCAAACCTATAGCAAATATCCTAAATGGGGAAAAACTAAAATCATTCCAATTAAGATCTGGAACCAGGCAAGGATGCCCACTCTCTCCACTACTTTTTAACATTGTACTGGAAGTTCTAGCTCTTAGAAAGTTATAAAAGGGATACAAATAGGAAAAGATGAACTGAAGCTATCACTATATGCAGATGACAAGATTCTTTATAGAGAGAACTCAAAAAAATCTACAGAAAAAATTCTTGAAACAATAAACCAATTCAGTAAGATAGCTGGTTACAAAATCAACACACAGAAATCAGTAACTTTCCTATATGCAAAAAATCAAACAGAAAATGCTGAAATAAAAAAAATCCATTTATCATCACATCAAAAAAATTTAATAATAGGAATAAACCTAACAAAACACATGAAAGAACTATACAAGGAAAACTTCAAACACTGCTAAAAGAGATAGAAGACATAAGGAAATGGACAGATATACCCTGCTCATGGATTGAAAGAATCAACATCATCAAAATGGCTATCCTACCAAAAGCAATCTACAGATTCAATGCAATCCCTATAAAAATCCCTGTCAAATTCTTTAAAGTAACAGAACAAAAATTACTGAAATTTACATGCAATAACAATAGACCTCAAATATCAAAAAGCCTACTGACTAAAAAAAGAGAAAATGGAGGTATTATTATCCCAAACTTTAAATTATACTACAAAGCCATAGTAATTAAAACAGCTTGGTACTAGTACAAAAAATAGACAATGGGACCAATGGAACAGAACTGAGTGTTCTGAAATAAAACCACACATATATAGTCAACTAATCTTTGACAAAGGGGTGAAAAAATTTACACTGGAAAAAGGACAGCCTCTTCAATAAATGGTGCTGGGAAAACTGGTACAAAACATGCAAAAAAATGTACCAAGATAACTCCCTCACACCATGTACAAAAATCAACTCAAAATGGATAAAAGACTTCCATGTAAGATGGAAAACCATAATACACATAGAGGAAAGCCTGTCCAAAATTGTTCATGAATTACAATCTAGAAATTCATTTCTAGATACATCTATAGCAGGTAAAAAAAATTGAAGGAAAACATTAAGAGCTGGGACTACATCAAACTAAAAAGCTTCTGTACAGAAAGAGATCATGAGAAAACAAAAAGAAAACCATCCGAGTGGGGAAAAAATTTTGCCCTACATCCAAGTGATAAGGGTCTGATAATAAAGATACACAAAGAACTCACACAACAAAAACAAAGTAAAAAACCAGTTAAAAATGGGAAGAAGAATTTAAAAGACACATCTCCAAAGAAGAAATACAAATGCCTAACAGGTACATTAAAAACTGTTCAACATCACTAGCAGTCAGGGAAATGCAAATCAAAACCACAATGAGATACCACCTTACACCCGTAAGAATGGCCTACATCCAAAAAATGGGCAACAAGCACTGGCAGCAATGTGGAGAGAAAGGAATGCTCTTACACTGCTGGTGGGAATGTAAACTGGTTCAGCCACTATGGAAAACTGTGTGGAGGACCCCCAAATTAATGAAAATGGAACTACCATTGACCCAGCAATTGCTCTCTTGGGAATCTACCCAAAAGAGACCTTAATGCTTGTACAAAGGGACACCCGTGCTCGGATGTTTACTGCAGCACTATTTATAACTGTGAGGACTTGGAAGCAACCTAAATGCCCCAAACAGATGACTGGTTGAAAAAGATGTGATATATATACACAATGGAATATTACTCAGCAATTAGAAATGACAAATTGGATCATTTTATGATAACATGGATGTACATAGAAGAAATGGTATTAGCAGAAACAAGTCAAAAAGAAAAAGACACCAAATGGTTTCACTATTACATGGGACATGGCAAAAATAAGCAAAAACCCATGAAGAAAATTCAAAGCAAGCTAACAACCAAAATTAAGGGCACAACTCAGGGTGGGGGCAGGGTTGGAACATGTGGGGAATGGGGGAGAACCCCGAGGATTACAAAGATGTAATATTTATTTATAAATAAATTACTTAATTAATAATAAAAAAACTTCCTCAGGATTGAGCGCAATTCCCAAGTGTTATGTCCAAATGTCCTCAAACAGAAGACTGGATCAGAAAGTTGTATTATTCCTCAGAAGTATTTTCCTAGTGTTATTTCTCAGAAGAAATTTTAGTTGATATTAAATGTTGCTATCTGGGACATTTAATGCAAACAATAGATTGTATGAAAATCTCAGAAGGAAGAAGATAATTTAGGGAAATGGATAATTTCAAAAGCTTCCGTTTATTATTTTTAATTGATTGCATATGTATGTGCAATAGAAATAGACATTCTACCCCAGGTTCTCACACCACCTTATCACCCATGAATCATCATCTTAATCTCTTGTGCCTATCCTTCTCCTGATTTTATCTTCCTCCCCTCTCTAGCTCTATGCTTTCTTCTGCTAACAATTTTAATTTTTCTTGTCCTTATGTTTGTTTGTTTTCCCTATATCCTACATGAGGTAAGATCATTCAGTATATCTCTTTATCTTTCTCACTTATTTCTGCTAGGTCCACTTATATTTTAACAAAAGCATCAAGTTTCTCTTTTTTGGTTGATGAATAATATTCCATTGTGTACATAAACCACAACTTTCTGATCCAGTCTTCTGTTTTGGGAAATTTGAGTTGTTTCCATATCCTGGCTATTGTGAATAGTACTGTAATAAATGGATGTCCCTTTGAATGAGTGTTTTTGTATCCTTTGGGTAGATTCCCAGAAGTGGGATTGCTAGATTGAATGGTAGTTCCATTTTCAGTAGGTTGAGGGTCCTCCACACAGCTTTCCATAATGGCTGGACCAGTTTGCATTTATGCCAGCAGTGTAAAAGTATTCCATTTTCTCCACATTCACACCAGCACTTGTTGTTGCCCTTTTTTTTTTTTTTTTTTTTTTTTTTTTTTTTTTTTTTTTTTTTTTTTTTTTTTTTTTTTTTTTTTTTTTTTTTTTTTTTTTGATATGGGTCTTTCTTACAGGGGTGAGGTGGTATTTCACTGGTTTTGATTTGCATTTCCCTGATTATTAGTGATGTCGAGCATTTTTCATATGCCAATGACCATTTGTATTTCCCCTTTAGAGAAGTTTCTTTTAAGCTTTTCTCCCCATTTTTTGACTTGGCTTTTCGTAAAGCTTCTATATATTCTAGAAAATCTAGAAGGTTACATGCTTCCCCATGGCTAGTAGTGTATGAATAGGATTTCACTGTGTGTATGTACCATGTTTTCTTTATATATTCATAAACTGGTAACCATTTACCAGTTTATGGCTATTGTAAATAGCACTACAAAAAAACAGAGGCAGCATCTATTTCTCTTTGCATTAATATTTTGCATTTTTAGGGCAAATATCCAGAAGTAAATTACTGGACTCTATGGAATCTCTATTTTCAATTTTTTTGAGAAGTATCCATATACCTTTTACCCCAATTATTTAGTAGAGATTGATTTTGTTGTTGCTGTTGTTCATGAAAAATGAAAAGTTGACCCTGAGAAGTCAAAATTCATCCCTAATTGATGACAGTTAAATTAATGGTATACCAAATAAAATATCTTTACACTTTATATGTTTAGAAATATGTAAACATAGAACTCTAAAAATTATTGATCAACCTCTGTTTTTTGTTTGTTTGTTTGGCTTTTTTTGTTTGTTTTTGTTTTTAGTTATTTAGATACAGAAGCGTACATGCGCATTTGCAAAGCAACTTAATAAGAATGACTCCCCAGTCAGCATTCCTATTTGCAGGTTGGTGAGCTGCCCCTTTTAATTTGGAAACCAGAAAGTTTTATCTAATTTCTAGATTTATTCTGAGACTGCATGAAAGTTCAGGAGAGCAGCATCTTCCAAGGAGGTAGAGAAAACATGGACAGCTGCTCCCAATATCTTCTTTCCTCACAAGCCTATAATTTAGGTCAGAAATATGTGTCTGCTACCTCAGGTTATCTTCATGTAAATTTTAAAAGTTACCTATGCAGTTGAGATACTGGCTAACTTTACACTTAATGATATTGCAATATAAAATATATGGACCAATGCTTAAATTTACATGACATTATAAGTCAGTAATATATCAATTTTTTAAAAAGCTGTCTACTTAAGAAAATATGCAGAAAACCCTGGTTTTTAAAACCTTTAGGAAAACCATTTGAACAACTTGTTACTATGTGAATCACTGACAATTCCAATACAAAATGAGTACAATGCATGTGATTCAAATTCAAATACACTTTAGTGTCCTTCAGCTGTCTGGAAATGACCACACCAAATGATTGCTTTGTGTATAATTCCAGTTTTATTATCTAGACATATTAAAGAGTTTACAGATTTACATATTGAAGCTTCAGCCTCAGGCTGCAATGACTGATTGCTATGTCATGGCTCATATCCTTTCTTTAATACTGTGTTTGCTGGAGATAAAACAGATCAAGTCACAAATTGTATGTCACTTCTGTCACTATGCAAGGTACTCAGACTCAAGGGTCAAGATCATTCTTCAAGGACTTCCGCTACAAGAAGTGGCCAATGCCATCATCAATCACGTTTCTTTCATACAGATCCTTTCTTATAACCTTCCAATATAATTAACACAATTTTTCTGAATCATTGATTTATTATTCAGCTTCATTTAGCAAAAAATGGGATAAATGTGGACAAAGGATTTCAGAGC
This sequence comes from Uropsilus gracilis, assembly GCA_004024945.1. NCBI lineage: Eukaryota > Metazoa > Chordata > Mammalia > Eulipotyphla > Talpidae > Uropsilus > Uropsilus gracilis. The sequence continues at coordinate 25,601 of PVHY01010589.1, forward strand.
AATGGAAAATTAGAGGAATATTTTTTAAATTAGATTATGGATGCACCCTTATCTGTGCATATCTATATCAATGACACATTATAATTCCCCTAAACTATACTTGAATTTTCAGATGTTCACTGCAGCACTATTTATGATTTCCAAGTTATGGAAACAACCTAACTACCCAATGACAAATGAGTAAAGATTAAGAAGATGCGGTATATATAACACAATGGAGTGCTACCCAATTATTAAAAAAATAAATAAAAATAAGATAAAATCCTGCCATTTGAGACAAGATAGACAGAATTGGTGGGGATTATGCTAAGTAAAAGGAAAAAATAGGTCATTTCACTAATATGTAGAACATAAAAAACAAAATGAAAGAATAGTCAAGACTAACTAAAACCAATTACAGAAACTAAGTGCAAGAATGAGGTTCTAGCATGTGAAGGTGAGGCATGGGGGAACATCAAGGGCAAAGGGAGCTCACTGAATTATGGTGAAGTATTATGGCTGATATGGTCTTGGGTATGGTAATACCCATCTGAAGAGATATAAAGTTATGCACCTCTGAATCATAGAAAGAGTTGTAAATCATGATGTCAATAAAAAATAAAATAATTATAAAACAGATTAAGGGAGTCCCTTGTTCAAACTTAAGTCTGCCTTGTGTTTCCTGAAAATTCTTTTTATTTTTATAGTAAGAGTTTCACAATAAATGTTGAATAATAACAAATATTAATAGTTGTAAAGGTAAGAAACAAATTTGTCCCTCTGAATTTTTCTTTTACTGAAAATACAAAAAACTGTGCTTAGTACTAAAGGAAAGAACCAAGGATGGGGAGAGAACTTCACTTTTGTTGTTTTCTGGTTTTAATGTCAGATTTTTTTTTAAAACATTTGTGGGAATAAAGCTAACTAATTATACCCACATTGTCTAGGGTTTTTACAAAACTATAGACTGAAGATTCAAGCAGGAAATAATAGGATTTTATATTAACTCATGATAAATAATGAGATTTATTTTGATCATTTTTCTTCAAGCATGCATTTCATGTAATCATTTTAGTTTCCACTATTAAATCAAGGAAAGACCAGTAGTAAAAATGTTTGGATGAAATGTTATTACCTTTAAGTACCCAATATGTTTCAAAGTGTGCTAAATCATTTACCAGCCTTTTATTGTCTAATCCTAACTATAGTACAGTGAGAGATGGATTTGTACTAACTCTAGTACAATGAGAGATGGATATTTTAATGAAGAAGAAATCAAGATGTGAAATAACATGCTCAAGATTCAAAACTCACTGATGGTCAATATTTCACAGCAAGTTGCTATAACTCCAATTCCTATTATTTTAACAATTTCACTTAAACAGCTTCTTCCTCTCAGCTAAAAAGTCCAGTATTCAGGAGCTGACTTCCCTTTGTTGGGAAAGCAATGACCTCATTGTTAGGCACTTGGAAGGAGTACTTTCTCATCAATTACGGAAAATTCCCTTTTGGCAAGAGCAGTACCATTGTAATGAAAGCACAGCACAGTTCTCCAATTTAATCTGGATGCTTTCAGTTCTAATGGCGAAGAAGAAGGCAGTGTTCAGCCATTCTCAGTCATTGAAACAATTGCCAAACATGGATGGCCACATTTTGTACTCCAGACTGCCAAATCTAAAGAGAGTACCTGCTTTACAACTGAACCTCTTTTATTGAATTTAGAGCACTGTTTATAAATTGGGTCTAGTGAAGAGGTGACAGTGTTCCATGTGTTATTTTACCCACTTCCAAAGCCTAATGGAAACTGTCCAAATATTTTCCCTAAGGTCTTAAAGATGAATGATGATATCAGGTGTCTGTGATTTGGTAAATATTTTATCCAATCAGTGTTGTTTTTGTAAAACATAAACCCAAAGCTGTACTTACTTTCCTAAACAAATCTGAGGTATAGTCTTTCAGACGGTACTCACAGCACTGCTTCCAAATATCTGCCCCTAACATTTGTCACCTGCACTACAGATGTTATCAACGAACCGTTTATAAAATCCTATAGTAATAGAAAACCAATTCTCTAATTGTAGTGACTATGCCTGGCCTCATTACACAGTGAAACACAAGATGTGGACTACTGAATTCCTAGTCTGAAAGTCAACATTTGGACTTACACAGTACTATCTGCTTCTTTCCCCATTGCCACTTGTAGGAGAAAAAAATGTCCAGCAGCATTAAATAAACAGGAATATGTGGTAGGAACTATGTAATAATACCTTATAGGTTTTCTCAGTCTTACAGGGTTCAATGAAGCAGGCATCACAGTTATCCCTATATAAAAGAGTAATGGATACATACATTCACCTAACAAATAAATAGTTGAGTTGGGTTCATACCATTTCAGATATGCTGCCCTAAAAATCTTTGATGGCTATTTCACAACTACTTTCCTCTCTCTTTACTTGGCTTTCTGTACAACTGCTTAGATATTAATCTTTGTATCTTCATTTCATCAATGTGCAGACTGTTTCATGAATTTGGAAGATGGCTTTCCATACTCAAATCATCTCCCCTTGCTTCAAATAAGGAACTATGGATCTTACACCAGTAAAACCCCAATACTTAATTGATATTTATCTTATTTCACATAATTAGGAAGGTTCATTTAGGTGCCCAAACTTGAAAGAGCCAAAACAATGTTTAGAGTTCACACCTTTCATTGGAGTTATCATTATATTAAAAAAAAGAACAAATTAAGGGCACTAGATAGGAAGAGATAAGTTTCTATTACCAGTCACTGGCATTAGAAGACTAGTATTCATTAATCTTGTTTTACATCTTTTCAGGATTACATTGTAGTATAGCACATGGAATTGTAGAAAGCTAATCTTAGCTGGCTCCTATCTCTTCCTCAATAGGGTGGTGCAGGAGATAAAGATTGATATCAGAAAGACACAGCTCTGAATTCTACTACTTAAAAGCTCTAAAAGCTCTCAAGAAAATAACTCCCTTAACTGAGAGGCACTGCTTTTGCTTTCCTAAAAACAAACAAACAGAAAAAAAAAACAAAAAAAAACAACTTAAATTTTAGGGAAATTTGATCTTCAAAAAAAAAGTAACTCAGTAACTACTGATAATTTGCTAACAAGTCTCCACAGAGCTCCAGAGACAGACACTCAACCATCATCTTGCTACAGAAATTTTCCTGTCCGCTTACATTTTCTGTATATCACAAACTAATAGTGGACCTATTCTACCATCTCCCCCTTATTTTCCTCTATGAAACTCCTTTGCATTGTCTTTAGAGAATGACCTTTTGAAACCATATCATCTCTCAAAACCTTTTCAGGGATTTAAAAAAAAAAATGTCAGTTAGGCAAATTAATGATTCAGTTTGTGAAAAAAACACACAAAAGCTAATATCAAAGATCTGGGAAATTCTTCTAAATATAGTCACTAAACAACTTACTTACAAAAAACTTAGACTAAATTGCAAGTCATATGCGTGCATATCTCAAACAAATTTGCAGTAATAATTGTATAAATGAAACTAGGACTTAAAGTCCAAACTGAAAAATTAGAATTAGTTATGAGTTTCCCAGATGTGAGTGGTGGTCAGATTCAAAACAAAGCAATAATATGTTTAATCATTGTGTCCCCTGAGAAATTATCCTGTAATATATGAAGGTGGGACTACAAAATACAATTTAGTTAGAAAAGAGATTCTTATGTTATTAAAAAATGACATGTATCAAAATTCATATGACTGACTTTACTTATTATATTCCAGAGATCCTCCTGTTTGGGAGAGTTAATATGCACAATATAATCTATTACATGGCAGTAGTAAATTTTGTTTCTCTGGTGACAAAGTATGGAAGAGAAACCTAATTCCATTTTTCTACCCATACTCCCATCCCCATTATACAACAGCCATTAATGTCTATATCAGGAATTTCTTGCTTTTTCTGTTTTGTTTCAGTTTTATTATCAAAATTTGTGGGCATTATTTTAAGAATATTGTGTATTATCATGATTTCACAGTGGAATAATAAATTTAAAAATTTCCTGTGATAATTGTTAATGACAGATGTGGGCAACAGTGTTCATATAGTGGTAGTAAGGATAATGTTTCCAATAATAATGTTTCCAAATAATAATGTCTATTTTACCTTGAGTCTAATATATAGGCAATTTTTTCACTATTAGTCATTTTTATAAGGTTAGAAAAAGAAAAACTTTGCATTTGCAAAGTTGAAACTAGTAAAGTTTTATTTTTTACTCAATACAATTTTGTAGGCATACAAAAGTGTCATGGATTTTTGTGAAATATTATGGAAGAAACAATCTATTAAGGCTAAAAAACTTTTCTGACAAATTCAATAGTCATTTCCCATAAAATAAAGAGCAGTCATCTTTTACATATTTAGTTTACATATGTAGAGTTGGAGTCAAATTTGTGATGTAAATTACAATATTGCCCTATCTTTATGGAAAGTGACACAATTTTTCTCATCAGATGGAACGCTTGACTAATCAAGATCCTTTCTTCTTAATGCAAGCATAATACACACCCTTCCTTACAGTGTGAAGATAGTCTTATTTTTAGTATTAAAATTTTTATCCCATTTTATTTTTATTGAGGATCTGAACTGATAAGTACTTATATATTATGGCCATGGAAACATGGCAGAGGCATACTGATAAGGATTTTCAGTTACCAGTTTTTAAATGAATTTTCAGTTTTCCTGATTATTAATGTTCATGAGTACATAACAACTTATCAAAAACTTACCCATTTACCCTATGTTCACTGCAGCACTATTCACATTAGCCAAATTCTAGAAACAACTTAATCATCCAAGGACAGATGATGGGATTAAGAAGATGTGGTATATATACATAAACAACAGAATAAGTCCATATTTTTAAAAAGCTATGGAAAGATGAACCCTTGCCATTTGTGATGATACAGTGGAACCGGAAAGAACAGTGCTGAGTAAAATAAATTAGAAAGAGCTAGACAAATACCAGATGCTTTTATATGAGGAATACAGAGAAACAGAACAAAAAGTAGATAAAGTCAAACCAACAGCAAACCTTAGAAATATGACCATGGAGTAGAGACTACAAGAAAGGGAGGAGATATAATGGGCTATGATGGAAGAAAGGGAGTGTCTTGGTGGTGGGGAGGTGTGTTCCTCACATACAATGTTGTAAATGATGCCGCATTAATAATAAAACAAACAAAAACATTTAACAGTTTAAAAAATGTTACAGGTTTGTAAGTAAAAATCATGACAAAGATTACTACACAAAGACCCAATTTATAGTAGAGCTAAATTCCTTTCTAGATGCATTTAAAAACAGTAATTACTTATTCATTCTGGATAATGGAAAATTCAGTTTCTTGTGCTTGCAGAACCTCTTTTCTTGGTGATTATTAGCTGAGGACCATATACAGAGTATGAAGTCTTCTCTAAGACTTGGTTCTGTCCTCTGTGTTCAAGATCAGCAATATCCTTGGACAGTTAGTTGCCATAGTGGAGATACTTTCAAGGTTTGACTATCAATCTGGCTCTATATCCATCTTATTTTACTATTTACCCATCTATCGTCTTTCTCCACTTTAAAGGGCACATGCGACTACTCTGCCCTATTATCCTAGGGCAATAATCTATTTTAGGTCTGTAACCTTAATTCCTTCTGCATATATTCTTTTGCCTCACAATGTAGTCCCATTTCCTCAGATTGCAGTGTGGGTAGCTCTGGAGACAGGGGTGGGGAAGACACTTTATTCTTTCCATAACACTAATTATATTTCAGATTTTCTGAATGGAATGATTCTGCTGTCTAAATATTAGGAACAAAGCTACATCCATAAAGTAATAAGCAAAATAGATACATGATGAGAATCTTAGAAAAGTGGTTTGTGGGATTTGGTCAAGCTTTTAAATCCATTGAGTTCTCTCTGAATTTGTCGACATTATAAAATCAGTTAAACAGTGTGTATGTACAAAGCTTTACCTGTCTAAATGTGTGCCATGTTATCAGAGATAAGACCACCTAATAACTATATCAATGAATGGTTTATATGAAAGAAATAATATTTCTTGAGAGCCCACACTGTACAAGATTTTGTTCTGCCTTCCTGGAGGTAATCTCTATTATTTTTAGTGCTATTCAAAAGATGTTGAAATGGAAGACTAGGCATTTAACATAGGTAGTAACAATTTGAGCTATTATCTGAATACTGGTGCTTCCTCTAAATCAATGCTGGTCAATAAAATACCTATGATTATGGGAATGTTCATGTAAGCAACAGCCAGTGAGATAGTCACTAGTCAGATGTAGCAAATGAGAACTTGAAATGAGGTTAACGTGATATTTCAATTGAAAAGGGCCTCATGTGGTTCATGGTTACCATACCAACTGGGTAACTCTCAAGTCTATTCTCTTAATTACTTCCTTGAAGTCTCAAGAAAATACTTTCCTACTTCTTCAATTATCTTTCTTAAATACTCCACTACAACTCAAGTTACACTTTTGCATTTCAGAATTTTGAAACAGAAGACTTCTAACATTGTAGTTCAGTTTATAATTTATCTCATAATCATTTGTGTAAACAAAACAAAGGAAATATTGACAGAGTATTTTATCTTGGCTTCCACTTTTGCTTAGGTGGGACAGATCACCTGTGTTTAATACCCAAAATTTTTTTTGTAATGTAACACCAGGCTGTAAAATTAGAATTGGCTTTCTTTGCATCTTTATTTCCTTTCTTGGATTTATTATTAAATATTTGCAACATATAAAAAAAATCAAAGAGTATAGTTTATTGAAACACTATTCCAGATGTCATAAAGAACAGCCTTGTTTTTTGGGAGGGAGGAGGTCAATATATCAAAATCAGCAAGAGCTGGAAAGAAGGTGATTCTAATCTTCATGGATAGTTTGGAAATACTCAAGACTTCAGAGAAAGTAGCTGCACGTGTGGTGGAAATATAAAGAGAACTAAGCTTAGAAGAGAGAGTTGAAGATTGAAGTGAATTGCTACAATCTCATGATAAAATTTCCCTGGATTAGGAGTTCTTTCTCATGCATGAACAAAAAAAAAAAAAAAGCCCCTTGAAATAAGGTTTACATATGACAAAGATGCAGTGGACATTGTTAGAATGGTAATAAAATATTTGGAATATCACATAAAGTGAGTTTAGAAAGCAGCAGTGGGTTTTTAAGAAGATTGAGTCCAAGTTTGAAATTTCTGTGGGTTAAGTGCTTTCAACCAGAACTGTATGCTCCAAGAAATGTTTCCTGAAAGGAAGAGCCAATCAGTGCAGCAAACTTCACTGTTACTCTATTTCAAGAAATTGTCACAGACACCTCAACCTTCAACCACCATCACTCTGATGAATCAGTAGTCATCAACAATGAGGCAAGACCCTCTACCAATGGAAAAGGATTATGACTGACTGAAGGTTCATATGATGGTTAGCATAGTTTAGCATTTAAGTATTTTAATTAAGGTATGCATATTGTTACTTTAGACATGCTGATATTGCACACTTAATATACTACAGTACAGTATAAACAATTTCTATCTGTATTACAAAATCAAAAAAATCTCATGTGACTCACTAAATGGTAATTTTCACTTTATTACAGAGGCCTAGAATGAACCTACAATATCTCTCAGGTGTGTCTTTAGAGATCTCCCTTATTAGTTTTGTGACTGAGTTATTCTTTTTATCCAATGGCCCTTTTGAATAGATATCTGGAGTTTTTAAAATACTTTTACTATTACAAATAACCTATAATTAACATTTTTTTTCAAATCTCATATTTTTGCCAGATGAAATTTTGTTTCTTATATAAAGACAGGGGAAGAAAGGGAAGAACAGATTCCCTGAAAATAATCTATCCTGAAAAATGCATGATGAGACAGTCCAATTTTAGATTATATGTGGGAATATAATTACTCATTACTTTAAGATTCACATACATACACATCACACATAAAAATATAAATACAGCAGGAGACTTGTGCAAATCACTTTAAACATCTCAAATTATTTGCAAAGCTAGAAATTGATACTGAAAGGCAATATGCTTTTGCTTGAAAAGTTCTGAAACTGTGTTAATTACTCTCATGAGCTGGCAATGCAGAGATAAGGAATCCATCTCTGTCACTGTCTTTACTTCCCTCTAAATCACCATCAGAAAGAGCGAGCGTGTGCCTGTCTTGTTCAGTTCCAGATGCTGACTGGCCCGTGTTTCCTCAAGGAGGGAGTCACTGTCATTTAAAAGGTCCACACATAAAGGAGGCTGTCTGCATCTTTCTCTAAGTATACTCTTCTCAACCCATTCATGGTAGGGAAGTTAGCACACTATCCCAGCATTTCTTTCTTGTTCTTAATATACTTATTGCTCTCTCTATACCAACTATGTATTGCTGCTTTCCTCTCTCCATTGAAAGGCCAAGTTCATTTCCTCTCTCCATTGAAAAGCTAAGTTCATTTCCAAAAAGCCTTTCTATCCTGTCACTTGTCATTCAGCATGTAGCCATGGAGACAAATGTGACCTCTTTTAGACGGTATTTTGATTACATCCCCTCTTGTGATAGCAGATGTCATGAACTGCTCTTTTTTTCTAAAGTCCTTTAAGCTAAATAGCTTAGGAAAAATGGTTGCTCTATGTGGTCTTATAAAACTTACTCAGTTTGTCTTATAAAACTTACTCAGTTTGGATAGGGATACATGTCTATTTAACAAATTCTTACAACTTATCACTTGTGAGTTACTATTCTGCATATATTTATCTTCCCAAAAATCTACATATGTTTATTTTTCATATTTCTGTGTGGTAAGTAGAAATATTTGCAATAAGATCAGCGGTCATAAGGGACTCTGATGTTTAACTATTTGATTAGCATTAATATTGTTTGTTACTATCTTTTGTAAAATACCATGCAAAAATGTGGCCATTGAGCTGAAAAGTAGTCTCTCTTCCAATCACTAAAGAACAAGTGACTTATATCTAGTATGTGATTAAATACCACAGTAAAGTATAAGGAGACATGTATTCATTTTGCAGGAGAAGGCTGAACTGTCTACTTGGCATATGAGTTATAAATTAGCCCCCCTTTTACCTCTAGCTGCATAATATATTCTTAAAATCTTATAATTTAGAACAGAAATATATCCTGGAGAGTCAACTAATATTTCATAGTGATTGATAGCTAACAAAATATATTCTCGGGGCTGTTACAATTGGTGACTTTATAATTTCGATTGCATCGAAAATTCTATATATTTTTAAAATGTGCTATCTTTGATAACATTATCCTGGAAAAATCATAACATCAGTCATTAGCTGTGTTCCAGGTGAAAAACTAAAACTGGATCATGCCTGGAAGCACTGACCTAGGTACTGCTATTCTGCTTAGCTTATGCTTCCAAAATTGAGAATATCAATAAAAAGACAAAGTAGCAAAAGCCACACTATAAGATAAAGGCTTAAAAATCAAAGAAGTTCTACAAAACCCAGTTATTTTATCTATTAAATTAGGGACATAATACCTGATTCTAATATATGAAATATTAAGTCGGGTAGATTTTAATGTATGGAAGTTGTTTATAAGTCATATAACCATTAAAATAAAATTGGCAGTACAATGAAATGATGAAGTTTTAATCTTCTGCACAGTCTATGTTGTATAAATACTAGTATAAGAAAGAGAAAAGTTGTACTGAGAATAAGAAAAATCTGGACTAATGAATAGTAAATACCTACAAAGTTACTCAGCTTGAGTGGAACATCAGTACAAGAGAGAAGTAGCAAAAAAATTTTGTACCAACATTTTTATTAATTATGTTTGTATACCGTTTAAACATTTTAGACTCCTTTCTAGTGATAATCATAGACAACTACAGATAATAATTCAATAAACACCGTACTGCATCCATGTTCCATTATTATTTCTCAAAACATGGAACTGCTAATCATAACTATTTTCTTTAAAAGACACCCTCTCTTTCCAATGTCTCTTTAGGTAGATGTTAGAAATTTCTAACATATAATATATAATTCTGTTTCATCCAGTACTTTAGCAGACCGGCAAAGCATGATCATTTTCTCCAAATGCAGTCAACTTCTGAACCTTACATCTAATCTATAATGCCTCAGGGGAACAAAGAATATATGCTAGTCAAATTCTCCCTTTTGTATGACTGAGTTTAGCAACAGTATTAGAAGAGACAATTAGGGGAGTTGAAACTGCAAAGTCCTGATGAAGAATGATCTAAAATGATCTCCTCTGTGCACAAAAGTTGTGAGGAAGAAAATTGTGTACATGGTGAGTATATTAATAGGAAAATCAATGGGAGTTGGAGTCCATATGTATTAAGACATACCATAACTGATAGATTATCAGTATGGGTGCCTTCACTTACAAATGACACAAATCTTATTGAAATTCAATGGACACAATGCATACTCAGAAGAATTCTATCTGAAAGTGGAATTCAGGTACTGTAATGCTTGTATTGGAGAAGTTTTATTGTACTTCTTCTTTGTTCTATGTTGGCTTTCTTCTCAGGTGGGTTCTCCTCTTGTGGTATCCCACAGTAAATTTAATTGAATAGTTTTCTGGCCACAATTTAAGCAGAAAGTGAAATTTCACTATAAAAGTCTCAAACTGTCAGATATTCTGTATGGTCACATGTAAATCAAGCACTCCTACCCTTGGAGTCTAAGTAAGCCATATCCAATGTACATAACTGAGAAATGGTAAGATATCACTGGTCAAGGAAAAACATGGTGATATTACCAAAGGAAAATTGAATGGATTCTGGGCAGGCAAAAAACAATAATCAAAAATAAATGTGGTACATAACCCTGAAAATATAATAGTTTTGTTTTAAAACCCACATTGTTAAACTAGTATTTTGTTAATTACAGATCATACTTATTTTCAAGGGAATATATTTACATACCATTATTCAATGAATATGCACATTCACTAGTTGGACAATTATCATGTGTCTACCACTGATCCAATTTCTAGGAATACAGTGTCAAACACTAAGGGAAGTAAAGAGAGGTGAACAAAAAGCAAGAAGCTTTGTGGAGAAGTAAACTGTGGCAGAGGAATAAAATAACTAGGTGATAATACCTATACAGGGAAGATCTCCTCTGAAAACTAGATGTTGAACAAGAGGGAATCATTTTGTTTGTTAAGCAAATGTAAAAAAAGCAGCCTGAGTCCATATATTTCATTTAACTATCATGGCATTTATTGACTAAACATCTTAAATTAAAAGATGCTTCCACATAGCTTCCATATATCATATTTAAGCTATACTGGTAAAATTAATATCTTCCTTATCCAGCAAATAATAAGCTCCCTATTGGCAAGGACTTTAGTTTTTCTGTCAATTGTGCATCCACATATCTAACTCTTATGGACTCAGTAGATGTCTGCAAAATGAAAGGCTTAATGGAAAAGAATTGATGGATATTGAAAACCCATTTATATAACCTTTCTCAAAACAGTCAATTGTCTTTCATTCCAAAAGGAAAATATAATCAATGTTGTTATGAATTGGCAAGTGTTTGCAAGTGTTTTAGATTTGTTCAAAAGGCTATGTTTGGAAAATTTTACAGAGCTTGTTTAAGAAAAAAAAAGTTGTTCATTATAAATCAGCATTCCTGATAAGTATGACAGTGACCAAGACTTTCTAAATGTACCATTAAACACATGTATTTTTCTGGTGTGATATCATCATAAATATGTAAGGATATATACAGGAGAGGAAAATTTCATATTTATTCCTATATAGTCACTTGAAAAATATTGACATTTAATGACTTTTCAGTCTAATTCATGATTTTTAAGTAACTGTTATCAAAAATATCTCAATAAATCACGAAAAAGTGCATGCTTTTCTTTATAATAGGTGAGTAACTTTTACCATTTTTTCAGGATTTATGCCTCATCTAGAACCCCCAGTAAGCAGAAATCGTCCTATGTGATATCCTACCATCGCTGTTTAATATTTTCCTGACTTTCTAAGTCTTGCAAAGATCTAATTCCTCCTACATAAAATTAGCATGACTTGGTGCTTTAGGCATTATGAAAATACAGATGAGCTAAGTATTAGTTTTAGTTTTACTGAGTTTACTGGATTAGTTTTACTGAGAAGTTTGCATATACCTGGAGGTGCCCAAAAACTAGACTGCTTTTGTTTGACAGAGGAAAGGGGATATCTCAGGATAGTTTCCAGAACAGACAGTGAGATAAGCAATCTATTAAAGGTAAAGCAGAAAACACCATAGCAGTGAAATAAATGCCAAACAAGGGAACCATTTCAAGCAATGTTACTAGGAATGCAATTCACTGTGATCCTATAATAACTGAAGAAAGGGTACTGAAGTGCAAGTTATCACAGTTATCCCCTCCAACATTATATTGCACTGCATTATATTGCTGATTCTATAACAGAACAATGGGGTACCCCTTGTCCCAAAGTTACTCAGTTACTTGGTTATCTACATAACCAGACTGGTCAACCACTGATTAAATCTACAGAGTAATAGACAAAGGCTCTCAAGCATGATTATTCTCTGTTTACTATGAATTGTAGGGGGTCTAGTCAGTTAGTGTTAACTGTATGTTACATAGCTAGTGCTGACTATGTGTTATACAGTTAGTGTACAACTAAACATAATCCTAAAAGTAAAATAACAAAAACTCCTTTCTTTTTATTGTACTGGCTATGTGATTTGTATGAGATATGGATTGGGAGGGAACAAAAATAAAAGGAAATATTATATTCTACAGGTGCAAGCATAATATAGATATTATAGCACTGGCAATTCTAAACACTTTCCATGGAACTTTTACTCAGGGAGTTATGGTAAAGCAATAATTATCATGATGTAGGAACAAACATTTTCATGAAGTCCTCTAAGATTCTGATATCCCAAGTCTATCTAAGTCAAAAGTCTAACCAGTTAGAGAACCTCAGTACTAATTAAACACTGAGCAAGCTGAATAAATTACACATGGTGATTTTGGGGTGTAACGAGCTAGGGGAAATCTTATAGGTGGTTGAGCAGATAAGGAAATTTTAAATTGCTGAAGCATGCAAAATGTATAGAGAAAAGGTTTAGAAGAATAAATAAATGGAGAGATCAGTTGGATAAACCTAGGAAAAAGAGTGATTCTACTTGTAAGGGAAGACACAAAAAACTAGAAAGTACACCACACTGTTTTATGAATTTTACAAGTATTCTATGAATTTTCATTTCTGTAGTTAACTGATGCTTGTCTGCCATGCAAGGGAAAATAGATTCTTGCATTTGATTTAGGCTGCAGAATTGACTGTCAATGAAATACTTACATATGAATAAGCATCCAAGTTAAAATATCAAAGTTAAAATGCAGCAATATTAAAATTTTATATTAAAATAGGTTAAATATTAATTCAAACAGATACTACATGTGTGGTAATATCTAATTTGAAGAGGCAAATAGTGACTTAGAGATCAAGAGCATATAGTTTCTAAATTTTAAAGTTGGGATGGTAATGTCCTTTTAGGGAGAGAAAAAATAAAACTAAATCGAAAAAACTGGATAAAAAAAACAAATATCAAATTAAGAAAGACATCAACAGTGCTATAAAATCAAACTTCCATTCTAGGACAGTACATATTCAATTTCAGAATACCCTTTAAAAAATAAGAGCTAAGGACTGTTAAAGGACAAAGAGTACTAAGTTCAAACTCCAATATGTAGGCTCTGCTGCATACTCATTGTATGATTACATTTTGACTCTTCAACTTTCCTCTGCAAAAAAAGAAGGTATAGAATTAACTAATCTTTTAAGTCCTTTTAGTTCTATTGTTCTTTGTGGAGAAGCTTTTCTACAAAAGAAAGATCAGTGGTAAATAGTGTATTTCTTGTAACATTCAGAATAATTAGAGGTGATTTAACAAAACAAAAATATATGGTTCATCAATGATCACAAAACTAGAAGCCATACAGTCGATTTTTCATCTATTCTTTTACATCTTTTCTGAAAAGTGTTTAATTCTTTTCTTGTGAACTCATATGAGAATAGTTTATATAAAGATGTTGTTGTCACAGTTAAAGGGTCTAATAAAGTATAACCAGGCTCAGATTTCACCTCTGGTGTGGATAACTGATCTTATAAAATGTTACATACATATGAATGATACATGTTTAGAAGTCACTCCTTCATCCTCTTTAGCATGTTTACAGCACCTGCCATTTGAAAGCACTTGATGGTGAATCTGCTTATTTTTAATACACAAATCTAGTAATTTTCCATCTTTCTGTCTCAAACTACATTAATGATTTTCACAAAGAAACATGCAAAATGACTAATAGCATTTTATATTTCCAGGAGAAGCATAGAGGGTACTTCACAGTTTTTCTTGAAATTAACTGTAAATCCAACAAGAACATAAGCTCGTGTGACTTTTACAATGGGGAAGAACTAAAAGAAATATATGCACTTCCATTTGTAGTCAATGGAAAGAAAAGCGGAATCTCCCAACTTATGTTGAGTGAAATAGAACTGAAAAGTGAATCTATTTCAAATTCAGTCTGTTTGACAACCTTTAGTTCATAATTAACTGGTATTTCATGGCAGATTAATTACATGGTACTAACTATGCAATTACAGGTAATTTTTCCCCCCCAGCATTCTAAGCAAGAGGAGTTCACCATACATGCTAATTACTTCTGGATCCACTAACTGCAATTTCCATAAAAAAGGTAGAACCGGTAATTACTAAGTATTTAGTATTTAACAAGTATATATTCCTCAGACTAAAGAAGCAAGCTACAGTATAAATAGCAGAATCTTGAAGTCAATGCTGTTTAAAAGTTTGAATCCTGGTTTTTCTACTTAATAAGGACTTCTGCCTGGTGGGTAAAAATAGTTGCTGTACATATTGAATAGGGTAATCTACTAATTTATCTTCCAACTATACAACATGGAAGTAGGCACTCAATTTTTCACCATTCCCATAACACATTGTACAGCTTTCAGTTTAGACTGTTTTTCCTACCTATTTACATTTTTCTGCAGCTGTTAAATCCCACCTAAATTTTCAAGATCTAGATCAGGAGTCAGCAAAGTATAGCCACTGGGCCATAGTCAATGCTTACTTGCCACTTATGCTATAGGAACAAAGTTCTGCTGGTGTATAGCTATATCTATTCATATTTGTATTGCAGATGACCACTTGTGCACTGAAAAGACAGAGCTGCGTAGTCGTAACCCAAACCAAATGGCCCCAAAAGACCAAGATTTTTATTATCTGAATTTTGACCAAAAATTCAAAAATGTTGCCACCTCTTGATAAAGTCTTAGCTTTGCAAAGCTGCCTTTCCTCTCCAGCAACATAGTCATTTCCATATTGCATGCAATAAGGTTTAACTTACAACATATTAATATGAGGCAACATAAGAGGCAAGGAATGTGAGAATTGTATTTTAGTATACCTTTTACATTTTTCCCCCTGTGGTTGAATATAATATCCAACACTCATTTTCTAATTTTTTAAGTGAACAATAGAGTGTAAATACTGGATCCATTCTGGTTTGTGTGTGTTTTTTTTAATTCTATGTAAAGTCATGCACACGTAGTCCAATTTGAAAAGGGAAATTCAGAAAGTTAAAGTATCTGCCTTTTTCTCAAAGCATCTATCTTCGTCTGAAAGAAGTACACAGAAGGGTTAAGTCAGAGTCTTAAGACTGAATAAATATGATGATGAAATATTGTAGCTAATCTAAGCTAATCTAAGTTTTCACTCCTTTTCTTTCTATCCCCAATGTCACCAGTAACCTGTGAATCATAGCTCTGCTGACAGAAAACTGCTAAACTCTTCAAGCTACCCAATCCCTTTTCATGGAGACCATGAAGACAACATTATTCAAAAATCTTCTTGAGATTCCAAGTGTTTTATTAATATCTGTATCCTTTATGAGAGCCTAATAAAACAGACTCACACAAATGCTCAGTGAAGTTCCTTGAATGAAAATGAATTTGATTAGGTCAAATACCAACTGATACTCTAGTTAACTGGACATATTTTATTTTCTCAACTAAATTGCAAACTCCGTAAGAACAGGCATCTTATTTCATTTTGTGTCCTCTGCATCTTCTAGTATTGCATCATGTACCTAAAATGCCCTAAATAACTACTTGTTAAAAACTGCAACACATGGAGTAAATATATAATAAAATAAAATAAAAAAACCACTTTGGAAACAGTGTTTTATTTTGCTTTTTTTTCACCTAAAAAATGAATGTACTTGAATGAGAGCACAACTGTGCTATCAAGTGTTACCAGTATCTTGCTAACAATTAATATTCAATAATTGTTTGGCTTATTAAACCACTAGAATTAAAAGACTTACCCTGAACAATGCCTTTCACCAAGCTCTCCTATTAAAACTGCAATAGTAAGTTTTAGCAGTTTCTTGTTAAAGGAAAATCAAATGTGTTTGAGGAAAAAAAAACAGACTTAAAGGACCACATGTTATATGATTTCATTGATGAGGGCATATCTGAAAAAAGTAAATCAACAGGGACAAAAACCAGATTAGAAATTGTCTAATCTGGGGCTGTCAAGGTAGAAAAGATTGATCACAAATGTAATTGAACCATTTTATTAGGATGAAGAAAATGTTCTAAAACTGGACTATGATGATATTATACAGTATTGTAAATTTACTAAGGAACAATGAAATGTACACTTAAAATGGGTGAATTTTATGATACATAAATCAGACCTCAGTAGAGTTTTTTTAAATTGTTTAAGGAATAATATTAATCAAAAATTGTTTAGGATATAGTTAATCACATCTCCATGTTGACATCAAAGGAAAGAGAAAACAACAAAAAACTGTAGTGACACTATAGAAGACACCTCCTATTTCTGGCTGTTAAGTGATAAGCACCTTTTAACAATTAGAGACTTAAAATTAAATATAAAGCCTTAATGTTTTTCCTAATAACAAGAGAATACAGGAACAAAAACATTCCAAATGCAGTGTTTAGAATAATTCCCAGACATGTGGTATGAATAGGTGCTCATTAATATTTTCGTGATTTTTTTTGGTTGGTTGTTTTTTGTTTTTGTTTTTTGTTTTTTTTTGTTTTTGTTTTTGTTTTTTTTGTTTTTACCTTTGGCAGTTAGAAGTGCTATAGTGATAGTTCTCAATTTGAGGAAAGATGCTGTAGAATACTTACTTTTGTCCCTAACTACATATACTTAGGGTTTTAGTTCAATTGAAGAACAAACAATAAAGACATTTTGTTTGGTTAATGAGAAATTTCTCAAATCCACAGTGCTTTGGGGCATTTTGGCCCTTTCTTTATGATGGGGTACTATTCTGTGGAGTTTAGAATGTTCAGCAGTCTTCCTAGTATAAACCCACTAAATAAATAGTAATACCTAGAAGTACATATCCAGGAAAACATATTAATAAAAATTTGTATTTAATGTGCCTATATATAATACATAAATATTATATGGCATGTAGGTATGAATAATTCATAGACTTTCAGGAGGGTCTATATTTGGTAGATTTATAGAGAAATGAGATACATAAGGAGTAAAATGGATGTTTTTACTGAGTTAGTAAGGTTATAATAAGGGTCACCAGGGAGGTGAGAGAGATCTAAAATAAATATAAATGTTTGTTAACTGGATGTTACAAAAAATGAAAAATATTAAATGTTTTAAAATATACACAAGTATTATATCATATGTCTGTCATTTTATACATGATTAATAGTGATCAATAAACTGAACTTCATAGTGTTAGCTTTTTTTGTAGGGTCCTGAAAGACTTAACGGTATGTCTTTCTTCATCTTTGTTTAGAGAATTAGGAAGAATAGTTACAAAACAAGACTGCATTCTTAGAAACTGTAAGAGTCCTATACATGACAGTGTAACTACTTCACTCCTTGTAACAACATGGCTTATTTTCTGAAATAATAATGATCATTCACAACAAAATTCCCATGGGGAAAAGTTTACAAGCACATGCTTAAAATATAATCCCTTTTAAAAACTGGGACTAATTATACTTAGTATTGAAAAAGAATTTTATGATGGTAAAAATTGAGGCAAACTATTATATTTAATTTTTAAAAAAACACTAGAAGACTCTTAGCAAATATAGTGATGACCCATTTGGTTATTACTACATATTTTGGTGTTACAGGAACTGGCCAATTGTATGTTTAGCAGCAAATAAAAATATCTCCATATGGTAACATACTG
Organism: Uropsilus gracilis; assembly: GCA_004024945.1. Classification (NCBI taxonomy): domain Eukaryota; kingdom Metazoa; phylum Chordata; class Mammalia; order Eulipotyphla; family Talpidae; genus Uropsilus; species Uropsilus gracilis. Next base: position 43,899 of record PVHY01010589.1, read on the forward strand.
ATAAAAGTAATTCTACTAGGAGTTATTCCTGCCCCCAGAAATTAGCATAATAAAGGATTTATATTAGAACTGAGATAACAGAATTCCAGATTTTCCCCCTTTTAATTTTACAGTTGAAAGACCCCTTAGAGGTTGTTTAGCTGTTATTTTATAGATGTGCAAAATGAGATTCAGAAAGTTTAGATGATTTCCTTGCCCAAGGTCATTCTGTAAGTTAGTAGCACAGCTGAGTCTAGAACTCTTACCTTTATCCTAATATATTCTTTCCACACTGCCAAAGTGAGTCCCTGTCATTTTATCTTCTTATTTTATAAAAGAGAACAGTTTATAATACAACATAATAGCTTAATCAGTACTACATGCCTAATGTACATTTTAGAGCACATTAGAAATATTAATGTTGTTATTAGGAGAAAATGTTTTTTTTATTGCAGCTTAAGCTTTCATTTTTTCCCCCTCTCTGTTGCAAATTCTAGTTCTTAAGGGGAAAAATTCAGGTTCAGTCAGTCACTTGTAATCAATGCAAACTCCATGACACTCACAACATGACAGCTTCAAGGTCAAATGACTAGATCTCTATACCACTCCTTTTTCTGTAACTCAAGAATGTCAGTCCTTGCTTGGGAAGGATCAGCTAACCTATCTCCCCAGAAGCACTCTGACAAGATTTAATGTTTACAACATCTGTTTTTGACAATGGAGAATAAAGGGAGAGGAGATTCGAACTGTATCCTTCTATTCTAAGGCGTATGAGATACATGCTAGAATAAATGTGTTTATTCTCTGAACTGATGGCATTACCCAGTTTACTTTTATGTGTCCTTTCATTTACCTCAAAAAATCTAACTTCCTTTTTTATCTCTTCCTTTGAGGTTCAGAATTCTGGAGCTTTTACAAAATGATGCATGGATCTAACAAAGGATAGAAGTGCTAGCACTGTTTTGACACATTGACATAAAAAATTGGTTTGTACATAATTATTTGACTAAACAACTTGCTAAAATTCCTCTTTCAAGAGATGTATGTGTAATTCTATTGTTACTGAAAGAGATGGTGATTTGTTTTCATTTGTCTCTTAATGGTGAAGGAGGAAAAAAACTGAACTTGAAGCAAGGTTGCCTTAGGTCTATATACTAAATTGAGATCATTTACCTCTGTAAAAATAAATTTATCATTAGAATAAGGATAATAGCAGCAATTAGGATTACAATTAGTTGTTAAGTGATAGAAATTCAAAAAGTAACAAAGGTTTAAGCAAGACTGAAGTTTATGTTCTTCACTAAAACACTATATGAACTAGGATTAATAAGGTAGCTAATGGTATCAATGGACCAGTATTATTTTATTTTGTTGTTCTATTATTCATTGACTATTTCATGATATGCCATTTGGGTGTAGAGATAGGAATAAAGGAATGAGGCAATAAATATGGAGATAGAAATGACAAGCAAACTTACATTATGCACCCAGAATTAGATATGGCACTTCAAGGATATTGCTATATTAGATATTGAGCTACAAAGGAGGCTGCAAAACAGGTGTCCACTCATTCGAGATGGAAATGTACAATCAAAACTGTAGGGATTCTGTCATCGTAATAAAAGATGAAAAATGTATTGGGAAACAACCACCATCTCTACCACATCTACCACAGGAAAATGCTAGATTTCCATAAACAGCTGGACTATAATCTCAGAACCAATTATAATTTACTATTTTCCCCATTTCTGGCAAGCAAAAATATAGTATACCATTTCTAGAACTAGGTCTTTAAGTTTATAAGAATTTTCTGAATTCTTTTTATAGTTTTTGCTTTTCCTTTGAGATAGGTACAGCCTGAATTTTAAGGCATGTACCTTTTTATGTAAATGGGAGCAATGTTTTAATAAGAACAAAAATGGAAGGAATTAAGACCTAATAAGACCATGTAGAGCAAAAGGCAAGCTGAAGTGGACTTCTTAGTCAGAATTATTGTTTCCTATATCCTTTATTCATTCCTATAGTCCTACTTCCCTAATATAGTTAAATCTAATTTTGAGTGATATTTACTCACAGCAATGTTTCCGGAGGTTAAATAAGGTAATGTCTATAAAATAATGTTGATAGTCTGCCCATAGTAAGCACACAAATATATGCATATATAGTAAGCATATATGAGTTAATAAATCTTGCATAACATAATTTATGAATATCTATTGTGTGTACTATTATATGCATATTTATTTTTGTGTGTACTTATATAACTTATATGTATCAATAGAAAAGTTAATCTATTTGAAATGTCACCAGGATTAAATTTAGGCTTGCATTCTGATGTGCCTTCTTGTTAAAATTATATAATTAAGAAATACTATTTTCTTACTTCTCATTGCTGTTCACAGATTCTTAATTATTTAAGGCCTGAAGATATCTATTCCCAACTTCTCATAAAGACAGCTGTCTATGTAATGCACACTAATCTAGCATCTATTAACCATAAATGCTTATTCATCTCAGACTACTAATGAAGACCTTCTCCCTAGGGCTGTTTTGCAAAATCATCAATATGATTATATGAGAAAAAAATAAAAACAGAAAAACTTTGATGAACTGCAGTACTGCAGTTATTATGAAACCAATCCTGATATGAGACAGAAATGATCAATTAAATAGAAAATCACTTTTATTATTTTTATATGAAAGTCAATCAATCTACTCCTACTTTGTCTTTTAGTCTTAGCACTATGATAAATTATTACTTCTATCTCCTACCTTATTTTCTGCCATAATATGGGGAGTTGATACAATTACTAAATTGTCATATGTCCACAGGGATATATTTTTAAAATATGTTTAATACTAATTTAACTGATTCAGACTTGAATAATTTCTTTAAAATATTTATATCTATGTTAATGAGAGGGGGAACCACACTTGTAATATATATGATTTATACAGTTGTGGAAGAATTCCAGTTCTAACAAAACAGAAGCAGATGTATGTGCAATGAAAGCCACATGAAGGAATATAGAAAAGTTTTTAAATATAGAAAGCACGACAAAAATCTTTCTAAAATAAATGGCATTCTCTAGATTATGTATGTCTTTTCTTTCAAATGACCTTAAAGTGATATTACTTTAGAGTCAGGACATTTGTCCTTTTGAAATTTGTTGAGAGTCTGTCTAAATTTATGCATTAAGGCATTATCACTGGAATTGCAGAGTATTAAGATATATAAATTTCACTCTTTTTTGAAACATCACACATCAATAACCACTACTATAACAATATTGACATATGTAAGTTTTTAAGAATCATACAAATTTCATTTAGTATTTCTTAATGTATCTCCCGATGTTGGCAGGGAAGCTTTCTATACACACAGATACACAAATAATTATCTCTCACCTGCCAAATATTCCTCTGTATGAGATGAGGCAAGAGATTTATAATTGAGAAAATCATCAAACCTGGAGTATGAAAGAGCTTCCACTTTTCCAAAAATAAAGAAGTTAGGTATTTACCCACCCATTTATGTGCTGATGGATATTATCAGTTTTCAAGAAAAAGACAAAATGTATCCCGCCAGGAAAATAAATGATGGCATACTAGACTATATGATATAATAACCCAAAAACAGACACTTGGCTTCCAATCAAACTACCTCTAATCATTATTTGCTCTCTTCCAGGTAGAGTGCTGGTTATCAAAAGCGTCTTTGGGGCCAAGATAATCAAGTATTTGTGCTGCTGATCATCCATACAGAACCTAATAAAACCTCCCTAACCACAAACTACCTCTCACATGACTACATGACATACAGGTCCTGCCCCTGCCAGGAAATTCCTTGTCAAAGTTGAGTAATAAGGTACTGTAGACTTCTTCTGAGCATCATCTATATGCTACCTTATAGTGCGAAGAATTTCCCAAACATAAGTCAAAATTTTCAAACACTGAAAGACAGAGCCTATTGGATCCAGTAGATAAGATCCCTCTCCTTTCTAACTCTCACCTTCTTCACTCTGCATGGATGCTACTGATAACACAATTTCTAAAGCAGCTCATACACCAAGGATGAAGCTGTCAGTTACACTTCCCAGTGATTAGTCAGGTAACACAGCTGTTCTTTCTGCTTTTTCCTCTTGTCCCACTCCCCTACGACCTGTCATTATGTTCTATCTAAATGAATAGCATTTTCACACACTCTATTTTTTCTAGATGTCAAGTGAGAACATAAAACCAAATGCCACAGGTGGATAATATGGAATATAAAGTCGCACGATGAAGTGAAAAAGCATACTGCAGAGAAATTAGCAAAATATGGTGTCAAGTTGTTAAAACTTCTATTAACCTGACTGAAATATGAAGCTGTTCCTACAGAAACACTTTCATACCCCAGTACTCACTGAACTCACACACACACACACACACACACACACACACACACACACATACACAATCATTGGTTCAAAAAAATAACAAATTCCATGAATGACTATACTTTCTTGATTGCAGTAAATAATACAAACATGCAGGAAAAGAACAGAGTGCCTTAAAAATCTATGTAAAATATGTTTTAAATAACTAAAGACAGAAAATAAAGGGAGAAAACAAAATTAAATAAATAGTATTAACAAAGTAGGTACCATTTTACAGAAGAATCAAATACAATTGCCATTAGTGTGAATGGAGTAATTGGCAACAAACAGTGTATAGGTTAAAAAGCAGATTATACAAAGTTGATGAACATTAAATTAAATTTTATATATAAAGAAATTATCTAAAATAGAGCAGAAAGAAATTAATACCATTAGAACAAAAGTTGTTTTTCATGAGTAATAGAATTTCAAGTCCCAATATATGTTCATTAGGAATTTTAGAGTGAGGAAAAAGATTGAGGGAGATAAATGTTTAACATATAAATGGCCAATGTGCCAATGGCTAACCAATGATTTTTAATTACTAGATATTATGATAGGCTAAAAAAAATGTCATCTGAAAAATTTAAATTGTTTTAAAAATTATAGCACAATTTCTTTTTGGCCCTCATATTTGAAACTATTGGATTTATATTTCTCCATCTATGATGCATTTTTGCTTTGTTTTGTTCTGTTTTGTTTTTCACAAGACTTGAGTTTCCGTTAGAGTCAGATATTCCTAGCACAGTTTTATCTTTTACTGTCCAGGAAAGAATAATCCTTAATAGACTTGCATTTACACAGACCTCTGTTGCCATGTAGGATCTACTTAAGTGCATTTTAGAAAAGAATCCTCCATGTTCATGGAAAATAAATTGCTCCCGATAGAGATATCTTTGCAAGGCATACATGCTGCAAAATGAGTAGAAAAATAATTGACTCATATTTTCAGGTTGGAATAAAGGGTATCCAAATATTTTGATTTTAAAACATTTCATTATTGTGTTACTTAAATGTGATTTTCTTCCCACATTTTTTGTATTTTTCCTGGTTGAGATTTTTCTGGCACTACAGTCTCTGAGAATCGCTACTTTAAACATTTTTGGTTTGTTTGTTTAATTTGGGGCATTATAGCTTTATTTTTTTTCTCCCCCTTCTCTAATTAATTCAATATTCTAATTTCACATATGCTGAGAACATTGTATTATTCTACCTATCATCACCCATTTACTACCACAAATTTTCTGCTCTTTGTTCCACAGACTTGTTAATTTTGATATTCTTTGATTCAGTATTCAGTACTAGAGTGTTCTTTATAGCTCCCATTTCTTTGCCATCTATACATTTATTTTATGCATGATTTTCTCCAAGTCCTTGAACATATTTGTAAGATCTGAATTGAAGTTCATGTCTGATAAATGCCTGGGTCATCTCAGGATCTACTTACATAGAATAAATTTTTTATGATAAATTAAACTTTCTTATTTATGCCTGGAAAACAGTCTAATACCATAGGAACTCCAGATTATATTGCTCTCCTTTACAGGATGTTGCCTTTTTTTCTGCCATCTGACAAAATTACTGACCGATATGCCTGACTTCATGTTTTATCAGTGATGGTCTATTTTAGTTTTATTCTCAGACATACTTCAACAGCCTGGTTGTTATGTATAAGGTGTGCACCATCTAGAGTTAGAACTGAATGTCTGAAGTGCTAATAAGCAAGGCCAAGGTCTCCCATCTTAAGCTCAGGAAGATCTCCAAATGTCCCCGAGCTCTTTCCCACTACTTTTGATGATCCTGGTCACCCCACAGCTTCAAAACAACCACTTTCTTCTGGGCTTTCAGAATTGTGTCCATGTCTAATTAGCTCAGCACTTAATGAACCTCAGGGAACCCATTTATATTTCTGGACTGCTTCCCTCCACAGCTTCCTTCTATGGTCTGGAATTTCTCCCAAACTCAACCTTGTTCAGCAGCAGAGTTCTTCAGTGTAGCAAACTGACTAGCTCTTCTGATATTGAGTCACCTACAGTCTTGGAGAGCATGCCCTCAGAAACAAATTAAGGTACATGCGGCAATTAGCTCCCCAAATCATTGTCTATCATTCAACGCCTGAACAAAAGATGTCTCATATGTTTTGTGTACTTTTATAGTTACTTAATTAGGAGGGTGTGCTTGGAACCAGTCACCCAACCATGGCCATAATGAAGCTTCTACAGGATTATTTTAAGAACAAAAGCACCAACAACAATAAAGAAAACATTTTAAAACAAACTAAAAAATCATCAATGTGAAATTCCTTAAATAAATTATGCCACATACTTCTTTAAAGTCTATACTGACTTTGAAGGGAAAAAAAATGACATGGGAAGACAAAATTTTAGAAACAAAATTTTAGAATTTTGACTTAACTAAAATTGCTTTAAATTAGGTGCTTCCTTTCTCCTCCCTGGTCTTTGGGCCAGGGATTCCTAGGATGCTTTCTTCCTCTCTTTTTCTGTTATAACCCTTTTTTTCATATCTGTTCTTCTAAATAAAGTTGCCTCTTTCCACAAAAAACAACAAATTACTTTAATTTAAAATGAAATTTTAAAGAAAGTCCATAAAATTATCATTTTATATATGTGTATATGCATATGAGTGCATACATTTATTATATGTGCATATATATGAAGTAATTTATTGCTACTTCAAGGAGATTTGCATTTTAGTCTATGCTCACTCACAATGTGAAAATATAATAATAATTTTTTTAATTCAGAGAACTTTTTACTGGTAAGATGCTTGGGAATCACTACAATTTTTACTCTTCAGAAATACTTCCTGCCGACAAACAGAAGAGAGAACGGAGGTATAACTATTCCAGACTTCAAACTGTACTACAAAGCCATAATACTTAAAACAGCATGGTACTGGTACAAAAACAGACAAACAGACCAATGGATCAGAATTGAATATCCGGAAATAAAACCACACATATACAGTCAATTAATCTTTGACAAAGGGGCAAAAAACATACCCTGAAAC
>PVHY01010590.1:0-51320 GCA_004024945.1 Uropsilus gracilis
GTTCCTCTTTACCTATTTGTATCCCTTTTATGCCTTTCTCTTGCCTTATTGCCCTAGCTAGGACTTCCAATACAATGTTAAAGAGTAGTGGGGAGAGTGGACATCCTTGCCTAGTTCCAGATCTCAGCTGGAATGCTTTTAGTTTTTCTCCATTTAGGATGATATTTGCTGTAGGTTTGTCATAGATGGCTTTTATTATATTGAGATAAGTTCCTTTAATACCCAGTTTTTCAAGGGCTTTTATCATGAATGGATTCTGGACTTTGTCAAATGCTTTCTCTGCATCTATTGATATTATCATGTGGTTTTTGTTTTTCTCTTTGTTGATGTGGTGTATTATGTTAATTGATTTCCGGATGTTGAACCATCCTTGTGCCCCTGGGATAAATCCTACTTAGTCATGATGGATGATGCTTTTAATGCATCGTTGGGTTCGGTTTGCCAGGATTTTGTTTAAGATTTTTGCATCTGTGTTCATTAAGGATATTGGTCTATAGTTTTCTTTCTTGGTGTTGTCCTTATTTGGTTTTGGTATGAGTGTGATGTTTGCTTCATAGAATGTGTTTGGCAGTTTTCCTTCTTTCTCAATTTTTTGGAAAAGCTTTAGTAGTGTGGGCATTATTTCGTCTTTGAATGTCTGGTAGAATTCATTTGTAAAGCCATCAGGTCCTGGGCTCTTGTTTTTAGGTAGAGTTTTGATGACTGCTTCAATTTCGCTGCTTGTGATTGGTTTATTTAAGTTCTCTATATCTTCTTTGTTTAATTTTGGGGAGTTGTGTCTTTCTAAGAATCTATCCATCTCATCCAGTTTGTTGTATTTATTTCCATATGGTTGTTCATAATAATCTCTTATTATCCTTTGGATTTCTTTTGTGTCTGTTGTAATTTCTCCTCTTTCATCTGTGATTCTGTTTATTAGGTTTTTCTCTCTTCTTTACTTTGTGAGTTTTGCAAGGGGCTTATCAATTTTGTTTATTTTTTCAAAGAACCAGCTTTTGCTTTTGTTAATCTTTTGGATAGTCTTTTTGGCTTCTAGATTATTTATTTCTTCTTTTATTTTTGTTATTTTTTGTCTTCTGCTGGATTTGGAATTTTTCTGTTGCTCTTTTTCTAATTTTTCAAGTTGGTAGATTAGGTTGTTTTTTTGGTTATTTTCTTGGTTTTTGATGTGAGCCTGTATTGCTATGAACCTTCCTCTTAGATATGCTTTTGCTGCATCCCAGACATTTTGGAATGCTGTGTCTTCTTTATCATTTGTTTCGAAATAAGTCTTAATTTCTTCTTTAATTTCTTCATTTACCCATTCTTTCTTTAGAAGCATATTGTTCAGTCTCCAAGCGTTAGCGAAATACACTATAAATGTCTGTTAAGCTCATCTTCTTACTTCCTTTTCATTGTTGATTTCTAGTTTGATGCCCTTGTGGTCTGAAAAAAAAGGTTGGTATTATTTTAATCTTTGTGTATTTATTTATGTTTGCCTTGTGGCCTAGTATGTGATCAATTTAGAGAAGGATCCATGTGAATTTGAGAAGAAGGTGCATTCTGTTCCTTGTGGGTGTAGCATCCTGTATATGTTTATTAGGTCCATTTTGTCTAGGTCTCTTCTTTTAAGGCTTTTGTGTCCTTGTGTAGCTTTTGTTTTTTTGATCTGTCCTTTGTTGAGAGTGGGGTGTTGAAATCTCCTACTACATATGTGTTTTCGTTTATATTTGCTTTCAGCTCTCTTAGTAGCTGTCTTATAAATCTTGGTGTTCCTTCATTTGGTGAGTATATATTAATAATTGTTAAGTCTTTTTGGTTGATTGACCCTTGCACCATTAGGTAGTGTCCATCTTTATCCTTTGTTACTTTTTTAATTTTGAAATCTGCTTTGTCTGATATAAGGATGGCTACTCCTGCCTTTTTTGGGGGTCCATTTGCTTGTAGAATTGTTTTCCATCCTTTTACTTTGAATCTATGCTTGTCTTTCAGGATCAGATGTGTTTCCTGGAGGCAACAGAATGTTGGGTTCTGTCTTTTAATCCAGTCTGCAACTCTATGTCTTTCATACACATCTTCTTAGTGATCTCTTTGATCCTCCAAATTTCTAGAAATTTATATCTAACTTCTCTATCATATCTGATTCTGTTTGTGTTTTCTACCTTTTTTCCCTTTGTAACCCTCACTGGAATTTTATCAATTTTGTTTATCTTTGCAGAGAACCAATTTTTGGTTTTATTAATCCTTTGGACTATTTATTTCTACTTTGTTTTTGCTCTGATTTTTATTATTTCTCTATCTTCTATCTTCTCTCTATTGACTTTTATCTTTTTCCTAAGTTGAAAGATGAGATTATTTATTTGAGCTATCTTGTTTCTTTTTGTTGTTCCTCTCAGTTGTGCTTCTACTGTGTTCCATAGATTTAGGTTGTATCCTTGGTTTCATATGACTCAAGGCATTTTCAATTTCTTCTTGATTTCTTTGTTAACTCAGTGATCACTCAGTAATATGTTGTTCAGTCTCCATGTGTTGTTGGTTTTCTTACTTTCATTTTGGTTTATTTCTAGTTTGATACCATTGTGATCAGAGAAGATGCTGCATATGATTTTAATCTTCATTACCTTATTGATACTTGTTTCATGGTCTAGCCTGGAATCCCTGTACATGAAAAATGTGTATTCAGCTTATTGAGTCTGAAATACACTATAAATGTCTGTTAAGCTCATGTGGTAGATCTAAAAAGATAGATCCTTTGTATAAAGCTATTGTGTCCACGTTTCTTTTCCATTTGATTGATCTGTCCTTTGGTGAAAGTGGGGTATTAAAGTCCACAATGACTTTTGTACTGCTGCCAGTGTTGTTTTCAGATTTGAAAAGGCTTGCTTTATGCACTCTGACAGTCTTTCGTTTACTGAATATGCATTGATCATTATTTATTGCTTCCTCGTGTATTGGCCATTTAATCATTACAAAATGTCCATCTCTGTCTGTTACATTATTTGGTTGGAAGTTTGCTTTCTTTAATTTCTTATAACTATCCCTGCCTTTTTTTTCTTTTGATTATAGAGTTATTTTCTAAGTATTTATTTTGAACCTATATGTACCTTTAGAACTCCTGAAGATAGCACAACATTCAGTTGTCTAATGTCATCAACCCTATGTGCCCTTTGATTGGTACGTTCAGGCCATTTTTGTAGTGTGATTATTTAAATACAAGGTTCTGTTATTATTGACTTGTCTTTAGATATCTGGCCCTATTTTTCACTTCAAAAATTTTTGGTAAATGTTCTCTTTAATTTAGAAATGAGAACTCCTTTTATCATTTTTTGTAGGGGAGGTTTGGTGTTGGAAAATTCCTTCAGCTTCTGTTTTCTGGGAAGTTCCTTTATTTATCCCTTGTGTTTTAAGTGGAATCTTTCAGTATGTAATATTCTTGGCTGACATTTTTTATCCATATGTATTTTGATTATTTTATTCTATCCTCACCTTACCCATACTAGTTCCTCAGGTAAGTCAAATGTAAACCTCTGAGAATACTTTATTTATCTGCATTTTCCCAAGAGCCAAATTCAGTATGCTTTCATTTTCCTTAATTCTTGCAAGCTTCACAATGACTACTTTCACAAATATTTTGGTGTCAGTCTCATTGTGTTCTAATGGTTAAGTTTCTTTTAGCTTTATGGACTTAGATCTTTAGGTTTTTCTCTAGGTCTGGGAAGTCTCCGCTATTATTTCTTTGATTAAATTCTGCAGTAACAAACTCTAGAATTGAGGTTACCAGAGTGGGAATGGGAAGAGGAGAACAAAATTAGAATTAGAATTCTAGATCAATAAGTCAATGGATTTGTGCAATTTTAATATTGACAAATATTGCCAATTCTCCCTCCACAAAATTTTGTGTATTCACACTTTCATAAACAGTAGTTTTCCCATAACTGCTACAACATTGGATCATTTGTCTCTTAGATAATATATAATATTTTGCTTAAAATTTCCTTTCCTTTTATTTAAATACTATTAGTCATCTTTTATGTGTTTGTTTTAGTAAGAGTAAAAAATAATATGCAAGATTCTGTTATTTTTGCTTTTGCTTTTAAGATTTCCATCCTTTTAGATTTTTTTCTATACAGGGAATTCTTAATTTCAAATAATTATTACATTTATAAAAACTATTCTCATAAATTGCTGGTAATTTATTATTTACAAAATGTAATGTATAGAATTTGATATTTTAACATCCATTTGACACTAGGATAGTATAGTCTTCTATTTTTTTCCATCTGCCTATGTTTCATAATTTTTTATTGGAAGCAAGGCTTAGGATTATCTATTTATCTGTGAATGTTTGTCTTTTTTTCCTGAGAATATGCTGTTTAATTTTCCTAAGTCAAAAATCTCTCGAATAAGTGAAAGTCATGAGAGATACGCACACATACACACTCATGAACAGACACAAGGTTCACCCTGACCCTGGGTTAGCAATAATAGAGAGATTTGAAGTGTAGGAACAGTTTTAACGATGGACACATCTTTAGTCAGGCCAAAATATCTTTTGGGACTCATTTCTATTTTAAAGGTAATAGAATCAATGTTACTATTTAATTAGTAGCTTCGTTCATATTTTGGCATATTTGATAAATGTTTACAGTTCTCAAAGACAGGCATTTCTTAATTGATATCATGCTTATTTCTAATGGAAAAATTACATTAATTTAAATAGAAATCAGTAAGACATTAAATCACTTAATAAACTTGCCTCCTAACAGAACTTACAGGAATTCCTGTGCATACCCACCTACCTTCTAATTGCCAGATCTAGAAATGCTGTTCAGTATAAATTTTATAACCTTTGTATGCCACAAAAACACATTTTTCCCAAATCATACTCCAAAGTCATTATCACTGAGAGGTGTTAACACAGTGTTTATCCATCATTAAAATACTCATTTTGAGTTACTTTTTATGCCATGGTGATGAGTTTTCAGCTATTCAGAATATTTTAAAACAAATTCTGACCCATTTTGAGTTTGATAAGGTCAGCAGACTTGCCTATAACAGTGAAAATTTTTTTTCCTTTGATAATGTGTAGCTCTAATGGGGATCTAGTTAAACTTCTGAGAAGATTACCTTTTTACCACCTTGTTTAGTTGAATTGTGCCACTTGCTTTCAATAATGAAATTTTTCCATAGCAGTTTTTGTGCTATACCAACCTTCTAAACCTGTAACTTGACTTCTTTTAAGAAGAAAAGCAGACTGAGCTCTAATCTTCGTCACTAATATCTTCTATATACTAATACTTCTGTATCTTTTCTTTTGGAACAGTTCAATGGTTATTCGGGACTTAACCTTACGCAGTGCTGCTAGCTTTGGCTCCTTCCATCTGATCCGTCTACTCTACGATGAGTATATGTTCTACTTAGTAGAACATCGTGTTGCTCAGGCAACAGGAGAGACACCCATAGCAGTCATGGGTGAGGTAAGAGAAGCTAAAAGTACTATGACCCAAAGCGTTTTTTAAAAACATCCTGAATTGTATTTAAATCTAAATATATCAATTATTGATTAATGCAATTTTTCCTAACCAATTAGTCTTAGAAATTGGAGGAACTATGGAGTTATTATTGGGGGGAGTTCTTAAATCCCACTGTTTATATGTACTTTCTTAATCAAAAAATTCTAAAATTATAGATTATATCACATGAAAGTACATGAGATATTTCTATATTTTATAAAAGTACCTGTGTAAAGAGACACAGCATTCAAGAATGCTGCAGTGAGGAAAAAAACTTACTAAATGAAAATAAGAACAACTGATGCTTATATTATAAGGCTAGGAGATAGGGCTACAGAGAGACATGTATTTGGTTAAATATGTATTTTGTACTCTTTATTTCAAATTCCCCAAAACAAAAATGAATGATTCCTTTTCAGAAGAATAATGATGATAATCATGGTGGTGGTAGTAGCTAACATTCTGGGGCATTTAGCAGTCTTAAGTCCTCAAAATGTAGTAAAGCAATCTTGTTTTACATATTAGTATCTGCAGTTCATTTAGACAGCTAAAACAGAGAGAGATTAAATGGTAACATAGCGTCTAAGTAGCGGAGATCTCTTTTGAATATGCAATCAGGTTTTTAAATCCCTACTTCTAATCATGAAGATATAGGGAGCAAATATATTCTTTAGGGATTCTGAATAGTGTCTAAATGTCTTATTTTCAACAAATGTCAAAAAATAACTCTGAAGTTAATATAAACAAAGGCTGTTTAATGAGATATAGATGCAAATGTGCAAATGATTCAGCAGTAGCTCATTTTGTTGTATTGAATTGGGGGTTCTTCAGATCTTGCTGGATTATACCAGTTTAGAAAATATTACAGATTTTCCAAAGTACTGAAGACATTTAAGTTATGTGTATATAGTTATTTAAATAGAAAATGTGAACATAACTAATTAGGTGTCTTTTCTAGTTCAATAAATATGGTAAAGGTATAAATAAAACATTTATATAATCAAGGGCACCTGTATGTCTTCAAATATAAATAAAATGTATGTTCAGAATATCAACTAAAATATTCCTCTTCCCTTCTTTAAAATGCTTTGCTGTATATTGAGACATATGTTTTTGTATGCTGTTCCTTAATGATGATTATATGTGTATATATATATATACCTATATATATATGTCAATTTATATGTGTGAGTTTAAGCAAGAATCACTGTCATCTTTAAATTATAGGCAGGGCCTCATATGACCAAACAATCTGGACTTTTCTTAGATTTGACTTTCCTCCATTGCCTATTTCTTTAGTTCTTTTATAGATGCTTGGCATGTAGATTAAGTACTATAAAATTTCTCAACTCAGGACTCAAACTTCTGAAATAGACATGCCTTTTGGTATAGTTAACACATTTCCCACCCACCTCATATGCTCTGGGACAACTTTAGTGGGATGAGAATAATGATAACAGGGATTCTAATTAACACCATGTGACTAATGCATAGTCTTATTTCCCTTGCATCTCTAGGGAACAAAGACAGTGACCTGAACTGGTCACACAGTGTAAAGACATAGCAACCTCCTTATATTCATGTACAGACAGCATTGACTTACCAGAATTAAAATTGCCCGGCACGATGGCTCGTGCCTGTAAGCTTCAGCCTAGGAAGCGGCTGGGGCTAGGGATTGCGGTTCGAGTCCTGCATGGGGCCTGTAGTGAGACCTGGTTCCAAAAAAATAGCTGGGCGTGGTGATGCGCGCCTGTAATCCCAGCTACCTGGGAAGCTGAGGCTGGGGATTGCTTGAGTCTGTGGTACCCCGGGCAACAAGAGCCTGCGGCTACACAGGCAAAAATAGCGAGACCTAGTCTCAAAAAAAAAGAATTAAAATTGGCCTTATATAGTAAACACTGCAAACCAATCACTCTAATAGGAGTTCTTTTTTAATATGTAATATGTAAATATTAAGGACTAGAATTGATAGGCACAAGAGGCAAAGGATATGACTAAAATGTAAATCATAAAATACTTTCTGTAAAATCAAAGGTCTATAGACATATATTGGTTTCTCTGCTTATTATTCTACTGCCTAGTTCATAGGAAATTCCCTTTTACTGTCTCTGTTCATCCATCATTCATTGTAGACCAATTAAAGTTAATGGTACCAGCTCCTCACCCCATAACACTGAGCTTTCATATAACTGTTGGGCATGATAAACCTCTTGACTATGGTTATAGTTTCATATCTAGAATTTCTTGGTACTGGCTGGGCACGGTGGCACATGCCGGTAAGCAGCAGCCTAGGAAACTGCAGCAAGAACTGGGAATCGCGGTTTGAGTCCCGCCCGGGACAACGTAGCCAAGACCTAGTTCCAAAAAAATTAGGGGCATGGTGGCATGCCCCTGTTATCCCAGCTACCTGAGAAGCTGAGGCTGGGGATTGCTTGAGTCTGTGGTACCCCAGGCAACGTGAGCCTGCGGTTCCACAGGCAAAAATAGCGAGAGCTAATCTCAAACAAAACAAAATAAAATTTCTTGGTACAAAGAGAAGGAAATTCAAGAAAAAGGAGGGCTGTTTTCTCACATGTCCCTCACATGTCACCCTATAATTCAGAGTGGAGGCAATCTAGGCTTTTACATATTGACCTTAGTTGCATTCTTAGCCCCTTGTGTTTACAGTGGGATCAACACATCCCATATTTATGGTAATAATCCATAAATATCACCGTTACCCTTGATGGCATCAGGTGACTTCCATCAGTAACAAAGGCAACCCCAAAAACAGTAATAGTTGTCATTATTATTGGGAGCTTATTAGACACTTATATTATTGATATAGCTACTAGTGGCTCTTTCTCAATAAATTGCACCATGGTCCTTGCTATTGATCATGCTGGACATATGAGTATTACCTCTTACATGTCTTTCGGTGTTGATTCTCTTATTCAACCAGTTACTAAGTTTGCTCCCTCCCATGCTCTGAATACTACAGCCATTATCATGTGAAATTACAAAGCTAATTGTGTTATCCCCTATTTAAAATCCTTCAACTTTTTTTTTTTTTTTTTGGCAACTGAGTCTCGCTATTTTTGCCCGTGGAACCGCAGGCTCATGTTGCCCGTGGTACCACGGACTCAAGCAATCCCCAGCCTCAGCTTCCCAGGTAGCTGGGATTACAGGCACACGCCACCATGCCCAGCTATTTTTAGGGGGACTAGGTCTCACTGTGTTGCCCCGGGCAGGTGTTGACCACGATTGCCAGCTCCAGCTACGATTCCATGGGCTGTTGCTTACAGGCACGCGCCACCGTGCCCGGCTTCAACTTTTTCTTTTTGTTACTTAAATCGCAAAATTTGCCCTTAATGTATGAGGTTTTATTACATGATATGGTCCTGTGTCTCTGATCAACCTTAACCCCTTCCCTCAAGCCACTCTTTCTGATTCAGACACAGTGGCCTTTTCTGTGTTGCTAATCACCAGGCTTTTCTCATCATTGGACCACTATGCACATGATTCTTTTTGCCTGGACCATCTGCCTAACTCTTTCTTGCCCATCCTTGTTGTTGACTACCCTGCTCGTTACCTCCTGTAGCAAGGGGTGCAATTAGAGCAAAAAAAGCTCACAAATCAGTGAGCAAAAACCTGGAAAAAGTCAGAAACTTTGCTGAATGGATACTTTTTTAGGGAGATGTCAGACACTAAAGAGAACCTCTACCTTCTCTTTGTCTGCTAAGTCTTTCTTTCACCCTTGTTTCTGGAGGACAGTCTTGCAGGAGATAGTATTTCAGTAGAGAAGTCTAATATAATCCTGATTGGGAGTCTGTAATAAGTTACCTGCTTTGACTTTCTAGCCACTTTCAGTAGGATTTCTGTGGAAGAGCCATGACTATACAGTGTAGATCTCATTACATTTAGTTGATCAGGTGTTATTTTAGCTTCCTAGACTTTTAAATTTAGTTCCTGCCCAGGTTTGGGAAGTTTTCATGTATTTATTACTTCTTCCCTTTTCTCTCTCTTCCCTTCTGTATCTATTATCCTTATGTTGCCTTTCCTAATGGAGTCCAGTGATTCTTGAAACATTGTATCTATTTTTCTTCGTGTTTCTCTTCTTATATCTGGTCCTTTGTGCATTACCATATTCAAATTTACTTAATCTTCCATTAGGTCTATTCTGCTTCCATAACTTTATCCTGAATTTCCTGTTATCTCTATTGATACTTGCTGCATCTCTGTTATTTACTTATTTAAAGTTTCAAATCCATTTTCTGTTTATTAATTTTTTGTAGTCATTTGTTTTTTACTTTTCATTTCTTTTAAATTTTTTGTCATGGCAATTTTGAACTCTGTATCTGATAGGAATATAAACTCTGCTGTTTTTGTGGTTGGATAATGGAAAGTAGTTTTCTCCTTGTTATGATATACTCCCTTGATGTATCAAGGTGTCGTGCTGTGTTTTCTGTTTTCTTAGATTTTCCTAGTATATTCATTTAAATATTTTCAACAGTAATTTAGAGATTATTGGTACTCCTGTATTCCTAGCAGGTGGTGATGTGGTTTTTTTATTTGTTTGTTTGTTTTATTTCTTCAGCTTTATATGTTTGGCCTCTTAAGGCTTCTTAAATCCAGAGATCAGATCTTACAGCTACTGAATCAGGGAGTGGTGAAGGGACCTGGAATAGCGCATTCACTGATGGGAGTTGGGAGAGTGCTGGCTTGTGCTTTTGTGGTATTTCTGATACCTCTACTCTCTGGAGTTCCAAACATTAATCTCCACAGTCTACTATTTTCAGTACACTTTACAAGATCAGTGCTAGTCCTGAGGGTTGAGGAATGTAAAATGTAACCCAGCATACTCTCCTTGTTCTTTTTACTGGGCACTATGATGCTGCCATGGGAATGGGAGAACTTTCCAGGAGACAAAAAACCCTTTTATTGAGAGTAAATACCTGAGAAGGAACTGGGCCACTCCCAGTGAAGACCTGGTTTTTTTGGAGGTTTAGCATCTATAGGTTCTATTCTATAAAATATACATTAGTATAGTCACTACATCTGTAAAATTTAACTCCATGGGCAGTAATTTTCTGTGACAACCATTCTTCTATCTAATCTATTATATTTAAATTCACTTTATCAAATTAAATTATACTCATTTATCATTATATCCAAGCCAGCTATGTCAACATCTTTTGAAATACAAATAGGAATCAAAAGATGCTTTCATCATCTAACTGTGAATACCAAATTTAAAAAATAGTGCTTTTATGGAAAAATATTGTAGTATCCCAAGTATTTCCCACCAAAAGAAAAATGTCTTGAATTTATCAAAAATTATGCACTTAAAGTAGAAAGGAAAAAATCTTGCAAACCTAAAATCTTGAGAAGAGAAATCATAATTCACGAGGAAACATTTTGAGAGAAATGTTTATTTTGATAGAAGTACATTTGTGGTAAATAAGCTAGGAAACTTAAAATAAAATCAAACTAATAAAAAAATTTTCAGTGAACATTATTCTACTGTAACAAGGGAAGGCACTGAAAATAAAACTGTAGAATAATAGACTTGTTATACAATATCTTAAAAGGAATGAATCATATCACAAAAACCATTTGCAGAATAAAACCATCTTGGAAAACAGTAGTAACTTTGAAAATGTAAGAAATATTTATCAAAAATTGTCACCTATTTTTTATAATAAAGCATTATAGATCATGTTAGTATTTTTCTGATTTGATGAATTGCCTGTTACAATCATTATGCCGTGTTTTATTTTCTTGTTCAATATTCACCAAGATCTAAAAAAAAAATTCAGCAAAACCTAGTGTCCCCATTTCAGCAGTAAGGAAAACGAGTTGTATATTGTATGCCAGATGCTTCAAATGTAAGTTTTCATTGTTTTGTTCCAGGGCTTCTTTCCTCTGCAATATAGGGTACATCTTGATAGGCCAGCTACCCTCCCCCTTTCCACTTTTTTTGTTAGTAGATTTTCAGAATATGCAAACTAAGTGGAATATTAGTCTTAAGTAAAGTGCAATTGGAATGCTAAATCTGCCAAAAACCAACAAATTATCATCCCTCAGCTCCTTCATATCCACCCACAGACCAGACCTATATCAAAATTATTTTTTTTTTTTTTTAGAATTTGTAGTTTGCTGTAAATCTGCTTCTCTATATTAACAATTCTGACAACTTGAAAATAAATTGCAAAAATGACCCCCTGGAGGAAAGATATAGGAGGAGACTTGAGCCCTTCCCAACATACATCTTCATCTTGTGAACTGAGTCTTAGAAATTCTGCCATTTTTCTTCCTCTTGTTGCTTTTGGGAGACTCAGCTGTTCTTCCTCTTGTTGCTATTGACTCAGCTGTCCAAGACCATAACAGCTCTGTTCCTGCTCTGGGATTCCTGCTCATTAGTTTCCTATACTTGGTTTCTCCCTTGCTTCCTCTGGACTATAACCTCTCCTTTCATCCTCTTTGAGAAACAAGAGGTTTGTATATGACTGCTTTAAACACAGCTCACCGCAGATGCTCAAGAAAATACTCATTTAAGGAAAAAAGTACAAAAGGGAGGAAGGGAAGGAAGGAAGATTACAAAAGAATGGTGGAAAGACAGATTATACACTTACAGGACTTGTCAATGTATTTCATGATTGATACACTGGATTTCTTTATCATCAAAATAAAGCTCCTAGATCAAGAAATACGCCTCCCCAGATGCACTTGTTTAATACAAATGCTTGCAACTGGAGAACGGTTTTCCTAAAGAGTTGGAAAGTGAAATATAATTTAAAAAATTGTAATATATTCAAAAACCAAAATGGTCACGATACAATAAGAAATCTCAGCACGCATAGTCAGTCCTCTTCAGCTACTTGCCTAGGGAAAAAGTTAGCCTGGTAACCCCAAACCTTTACTGCAGGGTGTCAGAGATTACCTTATATAGATTAAGCCTTACACCTCCCCCTGCTGGCTTATTTGCCACACTGTTAACCTGTGCCCAGCGTTAAGTGACTGACCCTTCCATCCTCTTTCTATTATTTTAGCTTGCAACCACTGGTGAAAATGGTATTTGCTGGGCCTGCAGATAAAGAAATTTCCCTTGTTTCATGAGCTTATTCATCAATTCACAGAAATCATTTCCTACCTCTTACCATCTCTGTATTAAGGTAGCATTGCCATAAATGAGATCTTTTCTGCAAATATGTAGACCTTGTGTAATAATGTTATAAGCTCTTTAAACTAGTGTAGTATAAAGGGGTTTTTTTTTTTTGGCACACCAGAACATGTTTCAACACACACATCTTCACTGGTTCTCCAGTGAATGATTTTCCCCCTAAAACAAGGTGATATGGTCAAAATTAAGAACTAGTCATCTTAACTGAGTAATATTCCATTAAGTGTGTTTGTACACCAGGGTGCATGTGTATGATATGTAAGATTCTGTGTCTACACACATACATGCATACACTACCTTTTCTTTACATATTCATCCATTCATGGGCAAATAATGTTTAGACTGTTTGCAACTATATGGCAATGTATGAATATATAAATAAATTAACTGTATGTATATTTTAAATGTATATAATATTACTTGTCAAATATATTTCAGTTTTTTTAAAAGTACTTGATGTAACAAACTGATGTCATGGTTTACTGTTAAAAAATAAAGATAGCCTCAAGCAGGAAGCCTGTCTTAAGAGCATCAGGCACTTTATTTTCAACCCATACTTTAATTACATAGAGGATAGGCCACCAGACCCAACCATATCATTTATAGAACCTAAGGTGCCACATGTCTAATTACTTTAAAAGTTATCAAATCTATTCTGTCCAGAGTAGTGAATAGATACATTTTGCAGGTTCCTTGTAGTTTCATGCCAAAAAATTGTGACATAGATATAACCAGATGAAAACCCCATTCTACATAATGAATAGCAGCCTTCTGTTCATAGTATGGTTATATCTCAGTTGATTTTACACATTTGTGAACAGCTTTCTTTTGTCCACTTTCCCTCCTTTCTTCTGAAGGTTGGACATAGAAGAGAGCTGTGCAGGAGTGAAAGGGAACTCAGAACCTTAGGCAAGGAATGCTAGCTAGCAGGAACATGATATGGGATGTGGAGGGAAACAGGCTGCAGCAGGGCACACTTCACCTGTGGACTTATAGCTCTGTAGGGAGAACTGTGTCATAGGAAAGGCAAATGAGAGCTCTCCAAGGTGTATAACTCAGGACAGATACCCCTCTTATCTTGGCCCAGGGTGGTGGTCAGTGTTCCTATTTTTGAAATGACTTTCTCAGGAACAACTGTTTTCTTCCCTGTGTACAAGCTCACTTATAAGTGCTTTTTAAGATTTTGAAATTATATAAATGTAGGTACACTGTTAGGTTTCTGGCCTGAAGAGGGTGAGGGGAACAAAAAATGAAGCCTGAACATTTAGATAGAATTAATATGAAAATATGCTGCTCTGTGCAGAGTGGCTAACCATACGCATTGCCAGGATAGCTGACTAGCTCATAGGAGGAAGACCATTAATGCGTATAGGGCAGAATTTGCCTTTGTGTGAAGCCAAGTGGTAGAAACCTGAATTTCTTAGTGGGCTTCAATATGACTATTTGGAAATACAGAGAAAAGTATGCTTAAAGGGAAAAAAGGCAATGAATACATGTTTTTACCAAATGGAGCATTAACATTCTTTACAAATTTTATAAATCAATGCTAAATATAATGTCTTAATTAATTGGGTTTTCACTTGGAAACATTTAAAAATAACAATAGTGTTCTGAAATACCTTATTATTGAAATTCCAAGTTATTTCTCTCCATATAAAAACATCTAAAATAGTTGCTGCTGTGTAATCCTTTTGTAATCAAGCAGTCTGCTAACTTTGGTTAGTAGAATGAAAATCATAAGAGATTATTGTTCAGCTGTGTAAGATTTGTAAAATACAGAGCATTTACAAAGTTTAAGCTAAGAATAGAATGTTGGAAAGATGAGAATTGAGTTGGTAAGTTCCAAATTTGTGTGTGGACATTCTTCCTGCTTCTACATGGAAAACTTTCAAGCACCCTATTTCTTCATTGACTTCTCAGAAGACCAAAGGGAAAAACAGTTGTTAGGACAGAGTACACATGTTGATGTTCAACTGAGCCCGTTAGCCATTTCAGGCTGTATGATTATCCCCATCCCACCAGAGAAATGAAGCATATACACATATACCATTCATGCTTGTGACAACTTTCTATGTTTTTGAGTCATAATTGACTTGGTTGGCATATCAACTTCAACGCCAGTCCTCAGGAGAGTTTATCATGATAGCCTCCTTAACACAGAGCCTTTCATTCTCAATGAATCCTCTTTGTAGTCCCACACAGCTAGAGGCATTTCATTTTCAAATCACCATTTTATGGCCTAACAACTGAATGGAATTTTAGGGTTTTTTTCAACTTTATTTGAAATTTGAGTTTTGAAGGTAGTGTGACTTCAACAGAAACATTATTCTAGGCTTTTTTGCAAACATAAGCTTATTTAATCCTTACATTACTTCTATTTCCTATATAAGGAAACCTAAGTTGCAAGGTGTTTATCTTATGCTGGATCATATAACTGATACTGGAAGAGTTGTGATTCAAATCTGAATTACCTCCATAACATCCTGTTCTTCCTATACTGTGCTCCAATCATATTTTTCATTTAATTCTATGCAACCTGGACAGGTTATATTTATACAAACATATGTATGTATATTTCTTCCTTAAATCTTAGTTTTTTCATCAAGAAAGTAAGTATAAGAGGCATTTCTTCAGAGGATTAAATTAAATTGATAGATATAAGTAGGTATATGAGATGGACAAGCATGTAGACATTTCCTTTCCACAACTACATAAATATCTAACACTATGTATATAATTCAGGAGAATCATGTTTGATTGCCTTTTACTCTATGTTAATTTTTTTGTATTAATTCTGTAATGGCAGTCTAAGAAATAATGTGGACACTTAGACCGTTTCCTTGAACATACAAAGATGAGTTTAGAAGTTGACATTAATGAAACAGATAAAGTTACCTGAAAGATTTAATAATACTGTATTGCAAAGAGAATTGTAAGCAAATTTTAGAATGTTGAGTCAAGTTTGTAATTACAGAATTACAAAGAATCCAATGTCATTCCTGGTATATGGACAAAGTAGGAATCAGCAGCAAACTAATTTGGTGTTTTTCAGAAATAAAACTAACAAAACAGTATAGAAAAGCAAATTAGGAAGGAAAATGTCAGTATTAGGAAAGAAGCATAAGCTTCAATAGGTCTAACTAGACATTGATCACTAGACTTGTATTAATTCTTAACTAGTTGGAATGAATACAAGTGATTTGTATTAATTCTTAACTAGTTGGAATGAATACAAGTATTTGTGAAATGGGGAGGATGAAATGAATATTCATGTATATAATATGTATGCATCTATATGATGTTGCTTTAAAGATTACTATACAAAATGATAAAAAGTAATCCCTAAAGAGACTTCTTATTCCAACTGTGAATGGAATGGAAACCTCTCCAGGAAGTTGTACAGTTCTTAGTGCCTATGACAACTTAATGATGTTTTTCATAACAAATGAATCATTAGGAAAAATTAGTACTGTCTATACATACCTACTTTCATATTCATATACACAAAATATCTATTATGTATATTTGTTCTACTGACAACTAGTCTCCAGCCTGAGGCCTGGCATTATTTTATTCTGAATCTTTGTAAAGACTCCTACTAAAGCGAAACCGGGGCCCCAATCTAGTTAAAACTTTCAGCTGCATGTCCCGTTAGCGCTAATGATCATAGTCCCCAGGTTAGAAGGAATTCTGAGGGTCACCTGGTAAAGTTTACTTGGTGGATTCTGTGCAGCATCACTGCCTGTGGTCCCTCCTCAACTCTTCATGTGCCACCACCTCGGCATCTGGCTGCTAGTCTCTGTAACATAGAGTGAATGGTCTGAGGATTGCTTACACACAGAACCCTCCGAGCTCTTTGGGGCTGCACGTGATAACAGTTTGGTGACAGAGGTTCACAGTCATGAAACTGTCCAGAGACCAAAACTGTGTACTGCGTCTTGATGTCTAACTTTAATATTGGAGTTGCTCCATTGGCCTCTTTAGTGGTGGAGCTTAGGGTTGTTCTGACCCCCAGTACCAAAAGCTTTGGATATTCCCAATTTTGAGTTCCTTATGTTTTATTAGCAACATTCAGCACTGTGGTCCTGATGATCTTTTCGGATGCCTATAGGGTTCCAATAAATCTAGACCATGAAATAATAAATATATGTTGTGAAAACTCTTTCAGAAATCATCGGAAGTTGTACATAAAAATCAAAACCTATAAATGAAGAAGTGCTAATGCCCTAAATAACAAATATTGCATAAAAAGTTAAGTAACCCCCACCCCAGTGGAGAACACAAAGCATAAAATTAAGGGAAAAATACTGTGTTCCAAACAACTTAATCTGGAGGTTATGCTTCCTCTAATAGTAGAAAAAAGTATCAAAAAAATTTTAATAACTTAGATGAAGGAAAACTATGGTGATTGTACATCAGGGGAGAAATATCTTGTGGAAAAATATACAAGGATGTCATAAACAAATACCTTCAATATGTATAATAGACAGTAAAATGGGCCCCCACACATGTCCACATCCTAATCCCTGGAACCTCTGAGTATGTTAGATTATAGACAGAATTAAGGTGACAACTTAACGATGTTAAAGTAAGGTGATCATTCTGGTAAATCTCCGGGCCCACTGTAGTCACAAGGGTCTTTAAATGTGGTAGAGAGAGGCAGGAAAGGCCTTGTCAGAGTGATGTAGCAAGACAAAGATGCAGCCTGACATTGTTAGTTCTGAATATGGAAGGGCCAAAGCAAGTTTTGTGGGCAACCTCTGAAAGCTAAAATGGGAAGAAATTCTCTCTCAGCTCCTTTAGAAAGGAACACAATCCTGCCAACACCTTGATGTTAGCCCAGTGGGAGAAATTTTGGGATACCTAACTCCAAAATTAGAAAACAGTAGATTTTTATTGTTCTTAGCCATTAAGTTCATTGTAATTTGTTACAGCAACCATAGGAAATGATTAAAAAATGAAAGCTATATTGCCTTTATAGTGGACTACACTAATGAAGTTTATTATTACTTAGGGGTTATAGACCATCACTCTGTATATTATTTTTTCTTATGCCTGTCCTTGACATACAAAGCATTATCATTTCTCTATTGATGACTCCATCCTGAAAACTGTACTCATCTGGAACTACTCCCCATTTGCTTTTACCTATGGAGAACTTACCCTATGGACTGTCTCCTCACATCTTTGCCTACCATCCAAATTAGAATGAACTTCCATCTAAGAGAGTCACAATTGCACCTACTCCCTAGTCATCTCTAGTATTGCAATCTTTTTTATCTTCTCCTCCCCCCACCCCAGGTCTTGCAATCTTTATACAAATTATTCTCACATCCCTAAGCATTATCCTTCTTAACTACTAATTCAGTCTTAAGCAGCAATCCTTGGTCTATCTTTGCCTAAATATGCAAGCCCTCCAGAGAAAACACAGGCATATTAGTCTTCCAACTTATTTCCATTTTTTAAAAGTTAGCCTTTATTGTTTTGACCTTCACTATTGATATATGCATACCTGTGCTTTACTAGGTCTAAAACCTCTGGTTCTTTATCCTTCGTTGACCAGTCCTTACTCCTCCCTTTAAAAAAAAGATCTTTATTCCCTCCACTACTTGTGAACTGGAGTGAAACTTCTAGAACTTTAGAAGTTTTTCTTCTGGCCAGGGGTTAGCCATCATCTGGTTTTGTTTTATTGACATGATCACACCTGTTCAGCTACCCATTACCTATAGCTTTTTCACACTACCATGGCAGAATTGAGTAATTGCAACAGGACCATTATGCCTAAAATATTTACTTTTTGACCCCTTATCAGAAAAAAAGAAAGTTTATGCTTCATTGCCTTGAATTTATGGTCTAATTGATTCTCACTGACTACCTTGACCACACATATTTTAGCCTGCTTTGACCTGGAAGGTGTTCATTATTATTATGATCCCACACCAGGTCCTCAAGGAAATGGTTTCTAGGGTAGAAAGTCTTTCTTCTTTAAAATAATAGCTATGTTTTTTTTCTGTGATTCATTCTGTTTCTACTTCAGGGCATTCCCTATTAACCTGTCTGGTCGACAGAGTTTTTAATTCCTACACACATCAAAGGCCATATGCTTTCCAACCCCAGAATGCGTTTAAAATCTCTTAATTTATATCCCTTCCTCCATGCATGGAACACACACTTTCTTAAATTCTTAAACTGAGGGACAGAATGTCTGGTCTCAAATCTACCATATTTTTTATACAATCTTAAATAAATTGATTCTTTGCTTTCATTACCTATAAGACTAAATGTAAGCTCTTTTAGCTTACCTTCCAGTTTGGGGGAAATGTGTGACTGAAATGAAGAAGTAAATTTATTCATTTGGTATTTATTCAGCCTAAATGCACATCAGATGCTACACTAGAATCTGAGAAGTATTTGTGAGAAGAACAGACAAGACCCTTACCCTTCCAGCACTGGCATTATAGTTGGGAAGGAACCATATTGCATAAAAAGGGAGGGGAGTGGTAACCCTTTTGTGGGTTATGGTAGGTACTTTAAATGACAGGGAAGCAGATTCTTCTTAGACTAGTCATCAGAAGAAACCTCTCTGAGGGAGCAATATTGAGAAAGTGATATTTGAGGTCATCATATTTGAGAGAAACTCTAGCACATACTGAACCATGAAAGTACTTTATAAACTTTAAGATGCACCTCAGTGGATAGTAGGCCCCTTCTGTCCCCTGTGCAGCAGGGGAAATTAGAAAACAGGAGCAGTTTTCCAATTTCTAAGACTATAACTATATAGTAATTTTTGTACTTTCTTGTGAACCTCCATTTTGTTGATCCAAATTGTTTATCTTTTCTATTTCTGGTTTCTGCTGGCCTTATCTAGGGAGGGAGCTGTCATCTCTGTGTGATGCTGTGTCCACTCTCAGTCTTTCCTCCACCTTTCATTTCCCTTCTTCCTACTGCTTTGACCAGCTGCTCACTCTGAAAACCTCTGCATCAATTTCCCTCTCTAAATATCCCTGTGCTTCTAAAACCTTCTCTAACTTCTCCTAAATTACCTGATTTTTATCTAAACTACTTATTCTTCATATTATAAGCAGTTTCTAATTCCTTCATAAAAAAAGGATATTTCCAAATTGATCTCACTAAAACTGTCTGGAACAGTACCTAGCACATAGTAAGCTCTCAATAAATATTTGAACAC
This sequence comes from Uropsilus gracilis, assembly GCA_004024945.1. Lineage (NCBI taxonomy): Eukaryota > Metazoa > Chordata > Mammalia > Eulipotyphla > Talpidae > Uropsilus > Uropsilus gracilis. The sequence continues at coordinate 19,844 of PVHY01010590.1, forward strand.
TGAGTGGTGAATGAACTGATTATCCTAATCTTACAGGATTAGAGTGGTTTTCCATAATCATGTATACTCTTTCCTTACAAGTAAAATACATATTAAAAAAAAAAAAACTTTACCTTCAGCTATATGCAGCAGAAAAAGTCTTACCATCTTACTTGTAAAATGTTTTTATTTTAAACCTACTCTCTTATTTGCTGTACTTAAAGATCTTTGTCACTGATCTCAGAGACACCTAAAGGAGACAGTCTTTTTTTCTTTTTCCTAATGATACTAGCAATCAGGGAGATTTCTTTTGGTTTTTATTTTCAGCATTCTGAATAATCAGGTGAATTCACCCAGATTTAGCAGGAAGTTTCTAAGGAAAATTTGTATTAAGGAAGTTGTCATATCATTAAAGTAGCCACTAATATCAGTGTTTGTTTTAAAGAAAAATTCAAATATTCCATTACTATTGCTTACTTAATATCTGCTTGATAATAATTGATCACAAATGGCAATAATAATTTAGTCTCAGGCAACTCTTAGAGATTTTTCATAAACAAATGGAAGGTTTACTTCTTGTAGGGATAGTTTCCAGACTGGAAGCTTAAGTACTGTTAAGTATTCATTTAAAAGAAATGGAAATCTTCATTGTGTTGTGTCAATTAATCTCTGAATAATCCTTTTAAGTTTGTACTGTCTCTGTTTTTAGTTCTAAAAATTTAAATTATTATAAAAGTAGATAGTCACATTGCTTTTTATTGTTGCTTAATTTGTAGTGTTTAGTTCAAGAACTTCTACATCATTTAAAATGTGATTTTTTTTGGACTAATATACAGGTGATCAAGAACATTTCAGAATGGCAGTTCTGTATTTATGCTTTTCTATGTATTGCCTAATGAAATGTAGCTATAACATAATGGGACAGTTTTTCAAACAAACATACTAGGAGTTATGTATCTTGAGGCCCCTGTCCACTTCAAAGCAGTCACCTAGGAAGGCTACACATTTGTTCCAGTAATGCTGCCATGGCTTAAAATGTGTGGAATGCCTCTTTTTAAACGACCTCTGAACTGCTGAAAAATCATAAAGAGTAAAATGACATACTATGTTTAATAATGTGAATTGTGGCAGAGATGAATTTGATTTTGGTTAGTAAAAAGAAATCAACCCAGGACCACATAGTGAATAAATATAGAGTGTTGTTTAGAGTCACAATTGGATATAAATTAACAACATGGGCTTTCTTAAATAATACATTAACTCTTGAAATTTGTTGTCAAAGAGGAATTCCAGAACCTTGGACCTTGGAATAAATGTATAAGCTCCCAAGGTAGCTACTATGAAGAACAATACATGTTTAGGTTGAAAAAAAATGTGTGTGTTTGCAAAATAAGATCAGTTTTATTACTTTATAGACATACCTTGTAGATGAAAAAAATACTCCTATCATGGAACTCTTTATAAGCAAACTTCCGAATGTAAGTAGAATTTCTGTCTCACCCTTTCTAAGCCTGTTGAGAAATCTGAATTTCTAATAACTTACTTTCAATCTTCAACTTTAAAGAAATGTAATGTTTTCCATTGAAAAGGTAGACGCATTTATGTTTCACTTTACCTTTTTCCCATAAGCTTTATTACCTCTGCTATTCAATTTTTATTTAGTGTATTCATCTTTGTTCACCTGAGACTTTCAAAATGCATTTTCTCACTGTAAAATTACCATTAAACTCTTGAACCAAGGTAGAAAATAAAACCTAAGCCGAAGGTTATTATTTGTTCCATGTTATTTAAGTTCTTTTTTATTTGTGTTAGTAGTGATCCAATATTTTTCTCTTTAAAAAGAGAGGCCCTATTATCTTTATAAGTAAGAATATCAAACTACAAGAAGTTTTTAATCAGATTGATTCAAAGATTTTACCAAAAGTAGGTACCCTCAACTTTGGGGTCCTACTGTGTTTTCATTTTGACTAATAAAAGCTTGAAAGACAACGTTTAACCAAATGACTGGACAATGTTTCTCTAATGTAGATTCTAGGACCATGTATGGGTGGAACAGGTGCATCCTGCTTCATCAGGGCTTTTCCAGATTTATTCTGCCACATCTTTCTTAATCCAGGTCCTCAGGTCCTTTTTTCTTCACTGCTAACTTGAAATAATAAAAAAGAAAAATGAAGTGTGGAAGGCAGAGAAAATTGTTACCCTTTTGCAGAGAGGCTACGACAGCTAAATTATGACATAATTTAAGCTGTTCAAATTCTACAAGTTTGATTGGAAAATTATGTGACCTGTGTAGGTAGAGATCAAAATGGTCACTAGTTTACAGTTTTAAAAATTCATATTGTGGTGTTTTGAACCACAGACTGATAGAATGTTTTTTTATTTATCCTTGTAGTAACTGTTGTACAAATGACTATTGTTTTGCAGTTTGGTGATTTAAATGCTGTGTCTCCTGGAAATCTGGATAAAGGTAAGATTTAAAAATAATGTACTTTTTTAGAGACTTTTTACTGAGAAATTCTCACACAAAGACATGTAGTGTATTATAGCACTTTTATTTTTCAGAAACAACGTATAATTTTAGATGAATGTGACATGTCTTTTAGAATCCTTCATTATTTCTCCATTTCCATGCCTTCTTTATGTGAAGTGTATTAAATGCAAGAATTGAATTTAAATGCAATTACAAATTCTTTTGGAATTTTTGCTTGAAGTTCACTATATATAAGTAGTAAGAAATTATTCCTAACTGTCCCCAGAGTCCTGGAGAAACATGATAAAATTGAGCCAAATATTTTTATTCAAAGTCCATCAGGCAAGAAAAAAGATGTCTGAGCCTCCTATCTATATTACCAGCTCATACTTCTCAGTGGAAAAAGAGCTCAGAGAAAGCAATGAAGCTTATTGTAAAAGCAGGATCAGTAGTGGTGTGGGTGAAGGATAACATAGATACTTCTTAAATTTTAATACCAGCATTTCCCCACTAATGTTACAACATGATATGTATTCCTGAAGAAACTCCTAATTTACGAACCACTCAGTAAAAGGAACAGGACTTGGGTGAAAGAAGAGTAGGAGGAGAGTACAGACCAAAAAAAACAGAAAAACAAACAAACAAACAAAAAAAAACAAAAAACAACCTAATGAAAATGCTAGCTCAGTTAAGAATTGGTTTGTTTGTTTTGTTTTAAGACTAGGTCTCCCTATTTTTGCCTGTGGAACCGCAGGCTCACATTGCCCAGGGTACCACAGACTCAAGCAATCCCCAGCCTCAGCTTCCCAGGTAGCTGGGATTACAGGCAGGTGCCACCATACCCAGCTATTTTTTGGGGACTAGGTCTTGCTATGCTGCCCCATGTGGAACTTGAACCCGTGATCCCCAGTCCCAGCCACGTTCCATAGGCTGGTGCTTATAGGCACGTGCCACTGTGCCTGCTGACTAGTTAAAAAAAATTTTTTTGAAAAAAGGAAACAGACACAAAAATCCCTAATCATCGTACATGTTTCTTTCTGTGTCTAACAATTTTTTTCCAGAAAAGTTAAACTAGCTTTCCTTTTATGCTTTTTTCCAATTTTATGTATTTCTGGAAAAAAATATTGTTAGTAGTATATTACTCACTTTGTTAGTAACATACTGGAATTATTCTTTAATCCAAATGTTGAGTGCACATTTTAGAAATTCAACCACATTTGCAATTACCATTGAACATTCTTTTTAAAAGTAATACATATATTTGTCTTTTCTCTAGAAGTTTAAAGTTTGCTACATAGATTTGTGTGCTTTAACTCCATTAACTCCTAGATAAATGGTACCATTAGAACCAAATATTTTTAAGGTTTAATATGTCAACTTACAACATATATATGCACACACACACTCAAGCTATATTAATACTTGAAATATGCAAATACTCATGGTTCCAGACAAAGTACGAATAAGCAAAACAATTGTAAAATTGTCATCTTCCCTTTTCCAATTTGGATTTTTTCCCAACTTCTATCTTATAATAATATCCATTTTTGTCCTTGTGTTTCTCACTGTTTCCCTACATAGGTACAGATTTTTCTTTTATTAAATTGTATTAAAATATTTTGATGTTATTGAAATTAGAGGGTTTTTTTATAAAATATATATCTACAGTTGCTGGCAAGTATCATTTTGCTAGATCGGTAAGAAAACCATTAATTGTGGATACTAAAAATAGAAATTTATTTCCTCCCACATTAGAAAGCAATTATGTCCTCCTTATTGGAAAGGCCAAGTTTTTTTTAAAAATTAGATTTCTGATTTAAAGATGGACATAGATGTTTTCATACTGTGTTTTAGAGACATTTCATAATAAAGAATAAGGCTTTCTAATTGATATATATAAGAGAAGCATATATTAAGGCTTTTATTTTGTTTCATTCTATAAGCCTAAACATGATTATTACACAATCACTTAGACAAAAGTCACAAAACAAAGCACTCAAATATTTCTAGGCTACACTCATTTAAGACAGAACAACCAGAGCTTAAAGTGAAAAAGGCACCAAATGGGTCCTAGTTGTGTCTAAGTAGTAAGGAAAACAAGGTTCATACATGGCACCCACCAATCATTGCAAAGGGCTGTCTATATGTTTGAACTTTAGAAGAGATGAAGTGACCCTGGAATTGTAGACTATGCATCTGTATGATTTATTTGAAGTAGAATTTTTTAGAAAATCTAGATTATTCTAACATTCTCCACTGTAGATTATCTATAATGAGAAGAGAATTGCACTTTCTCACTAAAAAGAGGAAATGTTCACTATGGACTTAAGTTTCCATTCCTATCTGCAATTAATTTTTAACTATATTTACATATAGTCATATATGTAGTGGAAAGTAGATCAAATTAACAATTAAGGTGTTAACATGTAGAATGAAGATATTCCTGAAAGAAAAAATTTATCCTTGAAAAACATTTTTTCTTTACAATAGCAATCAGAAAAAAAATTAAAATATGATGTGCTTCTAAAACCTGAATTTTAACACAATATTCTAGTGCAGTATTTATAAGTGGAATACTGATAAAAAAAACAAATTTTAAACTAAAAAAGGGTAAAATTTCTAACAAACACATTAGAAAATTATCAGTCTTCTACTCTTCCTCCTCTCGCCCAAAAAAGTAAAGATATTTTAAGATCTTTAAAGAGTTGAATTCTGGAGACAAGAACAAGATGCACAAAAACTGGAGAACTACAGTTCTCCATTAGCCCTTCTAATTAGCCCTTCTAGGACAAAGACAGTACCAGTGAGAAAAGGAGGCACAAGGATGGACTTGGGGAATCTGCTCATGAGATGCACAGTATTCTCAGGAGCACCTGTACTGAGGTACTTCGGCATTTAGCTTCTGTGCCTGCTTGTTGGCAGGAAACATTAACAGACTGGAGGAAGTTATTATGAGTTAACATCACTCTCAAGTTATATCCCCTTACTTTTTGTGTACCAGTGATCCATGTATAATTCTTGTTTTATTAATATACCTAATAGCAAAGCAGAAAAGGTAATGATAGCTCTCAGAATTATTGTGCCTACAAATATAATATATAGGATTAGTCAATCCCCCAAAATATATACTAAATTCCTGCTTCAGAGCAAGAAAGATGGCAGTTGAAACCCATTTCCAACCTAAGGCAGCAGCCCTGATGGTGCATTGATACTAAAACCTCATGACACCTTTGGGGATCTCACTCCTGGGTTCCCAGATAGGCAGTAAGAGTGTTTCTACTTGGTCAAACACTGACTGGCAGCCTGTCTTTGTAAAGTGCTGAACCAGTCCTTGGTAAACTCCAGTAACACCTAATTACTAAAATTAGTTTTCGTGTACCAACTTTCCATAACCTCGTGTAGGTCCTAGGAGATGTCTTTGAGTCTTTATAGGAGCATAAAATGCATATGGAATTGGATTAAGTCACTCTGAGGAGCTGGAGAAAGGGCTGGCTTTTGTGGATTGCTTTGTGGTGTGACCAAAGGAGCCTGTGTCCTACAAGTAGACCTTGTGGCCTAGAGCACTTAGGTTTGTTCAGCCCATCTCTATTTCCATCCACAACATTACGGTAGATGAAAGGAATTTTCCCACCCTCTACACTTGCCTTTCTGTATGAAATGATTCTTTCAGTACTGCCTCTTTTATGATTTCACTTTGTGCCTCAGGCACAGAAAAGTTGAGGAAGAGGGGTCCGAGAAGCAGAATGATTTGCTGTCACCTTCTCAATGATGTGATTGTAATCTTGTGGACTCTTTTCACCCCAGACCTGCTGCTTCTCACGAAACCTGACACTACAGCCCCAGACATCATATTTTTCTATAATAAAAGCTAAGGCTCTGCTTAATAATGTGATCTGTTTTGGTTGGGCATGGTGGCGCATGCCTGTAAGCGGCAGCCTAGGAAGCCATGGCCAGGGATCACGGTTAGAGTCCCACCTGGGGCACCTACTCCCCAAAAAATAGCTGGGTATGGTGGTGTGCATTTGTAATCCCAGCTACCTGAAAGCTGAGGCTGGGGATTGCTTAAGACTGTGGTACCCCAGGCAACGTGAGCCTGAGGTTCCACGGGCAAACATAGTGAGACCTAGTCTCAAAAAAATAATAATAATGATAATAATGTGATCTGTTTTATATATATATCATAATTCTGTACAGTAGCTCCTGTTTATACATACATTATTTTGTCAACATTAGTTTTACCTACATTTATTAACATCATTAAATCTAATGTAGATTTTAGAGGACTAAAAATGTTCTTTCTTTTTATTTTTATTTATTTTTTTTTTTTGGTAGCACTTCTCAACTTGGTACATTTCCCAAAATTCAGCATAGTGTACCAAAGTGACTACTTCATGATGATACAAATTATGACACTATTTACTATGAAAACTTTAGGAAATTCTGCAGATCTTTGTAAAGTATCAACTCTATTATTAAAGGCATTTCTAACAGTCAAAAATAAATTATCTTTGTTGCTTGAAAGAATTATAGATGTAGGAGTTGATGATTGATGCAAGTGATACCCTTTGAAAGCAAAACCTACAAACACTGTCTCCCAAAGAGGTAAAAAGTGGTTTTCATAACACTGTGTTAAAGTGTTTCCAAAGCATGCGGTGATGGCTATTTTCCAGTTTACCTTCTGATGATAGACTTGGTATTATTTGTTTGTGCAGATGAAGGCAGTGAAGTGGAAAGTGAGATGGATGAAGAACTAGATGACTCTTCAGAACCTCAAGCCAAAAGAGAGAAAACCGAGCTGAATCAGGCATTTCCAGTGGGCTGCATGCAGCCCGTTCTGGAGAGTGGTGTGCAGCCAAGTCTCCTGAATCCAATCCACAGTGAGCACATCGTCACAAGCACTCAGACTATCAGACAGTGCAGCGCTACAGGAAATACCTACACCGCAGTCTAAAGAATATTAAAGCATATTTTCCCAGCTAATATTAACCCCTGTTGCTATTGGGCTTAAGTTGAAAATTTAATAAGCCTGAAGGTCGACTGTTGTCAAATTTTATCTGTGCTGAACATTACCTTTTTGGAGTTGTGAAATGGAATGGGTGTGTGTATTTTGCCAGATTTTTTTTTAACGTAAACAAATTATTTGCCTCTTAATAAGAGTTGTTTTTTTTTTCCCCCTTTAGTTTCAGGTGTCAAGAAGGATTTTTACACTTAATGTCAATGTTTTTGTTTTCTTAGAATTAAAAAGTAATTTACATTTTTTGTAGCTTAAAATTTTATTGTTGATTGTTAGTCTTGCTGTATGATTTCATGTATAAGTTTTTAATTAGATGCACTTCTGTGAAATATCAAAAGAAATGAATTTCTTTGATTTACACTGGAGGCATGCCCATTTGGCAGCAGATGCATCAAATTTGCTTTTGAAAGGTGCTTTTCATTGAACAGAACCACAAGACACTATTTTGATAATATTTTGGAATATGGAGAGAGAATACAGAGCATTTTTATTATAGTGCTAGAAGGATGGAAAGGTCATCTATTTTTCTCTGAAGAAAAATCAAGCTGTGCATTTATCAGTTCAGAGTAAATGACAAAATTGCAAGAGATTATGCTAATATGTACATAATTTGTGTACATAATTATTAAACCATGTTAATGCAAGCTTCCGTTAAACATCGAATTTTAACTGTTATCTGCATACCAATTCCTCTGTGTAAAGACTACTGATTCTGTACTTGGGGCCACTGCACAGGTGCATTCTGCTGTTGAGTGGGGCTGTGAAAGTTAGATACTGACGCTGAAAACATGACTTGACTTTTTTTTTTAAGTGTACATGCTACTTATGCTGAGCTGGACATACAGGAAACCATTCCATTTGGATGACTTTCTTTTATTCCAGGTCATTTTCCTAATAGTAGTTCAATATGCTGCTATTATAAAAGAAAATTTATAGAATGCAAGGAATGTAGCAACCTGCATATCATTATTTCCTTCGAAAATATTTCCTGGTTTCTAAAATATGTGGATTTAAATTTTAAACAGAACCTGAAGGCAGTGTAACTGGCACACCGCACTGTTGCTTATCTCCAATTCTATAGGATTTGGATAGGTGGCTGGATGGACCAGTGCCATTGAAGAATGTACATCAGGGATCATCGTACCTCGGCTATTACATGGTGCCTTAAAACAGAACTGAAGCTAAGGTTTAGTAAGGCTTATTTTGTTCATGTGAATTCCTCTTCAATCCATTTAAGGTGTGCCTGTCTCTTTCAGATTCCTGAAGTAAGGACAGGTTACAAGTTCTTCAAAGGAAATTTAGGGAAAACAAAGCAAAACTTTTTAAAAGACAAAAATTTCCCTATTTGAGTGACCGTGAACCTATTTTTTGTTCTTAGAACTGAATATTACTTGATTACAAATCAGATTGCTTAAGGGTGTGGAATAGCAGGCTAGTTTTAATTACCAACTTGTTACATAAAATTGTATGTGTTTTAGACCATTCTTACCTAGTTACAATTTAAGAAAGTTAACAAAATAAGCAGGTACTTATTGAAGTGCATCTTTTCAGTCTTCATGTTTGTCTGTGCGTTCCTGTGTCTGTGTGTCCACAAGCACACATGCATGCTCGTGGACAGGAGTCAACAATATAAAGTCCGAAGGTGAGATCCTAGAGAGGATACACCCGTCCCCTTTTTAATTTCCATGAAAGCCAAGGTTCTTTTAAGCACTCAAATTATTCATAACAGCAAAAAGAAAAAAGAACAGGCACATCTATTCATTTAAATAGTTGATAAAAAACTAATCAGCAAAAACAAATACAGAAAGCCAAAAAAAGGAAAGCACAAAATGATTTACAGATTATTAATGAGGCCTATATTAAACTCAAGATGTTTATCTTTCCACTTTTATTGGGGTGGGGGGTGGGGGGTTAGAAAGAAGAGGGTGAGCCAATCTGTAAAGTTAAAAATACCAAATGGCTTATCGGGTAATATGCAGTGTATTTCAACTCTTGTTACTCGATTGCCTTAGACTACTCAAAGAACTAAGATCAATGACGTTTCTTAAGTCAATTTTAATTGTTTTAGATGTAATTTTTAAAACTGATTCAAATACTGTATTATACAGATTATTCATACATTTGAAAGTCTTCACTGACATTCTGGCATCACCTTCATCTAAATATCATTCAAATAATCATTCCCCATTTTCCTCTTGAAAAGGCAACGGATTGCACCATCACGCACACACAAAGACAAACAAGAAAGCAAATACATGGTAAGCTACAAAGACCATGTATCTATTCTTTGTGTATTAGGAAACATTTACTGGTAAAATTTTTAAAAATTGAAAACACACTATAGTAAAACTCTCCTTTCTGAATTTTTTCACTTTTCTGTCCTTACTCACCATCCCAAAAACTTACTATATCCATCTTGGACCAAATGTATTTACTGGTTTCATCTTGTTTATTGAGTGAATTTAAATGTGTTTATTATCATTGTTTTCTTTAATTTAATATTGGATATTTTTGTATCATTAGCAGAATCTGATAACAATGGGTAAATTTAGATTGATGAAAGTTAGGAAATAGGGACCCTTCAGGATGCAACATTTCTTCCAATTGTTCATGGTTTGTTCTAAATTAGAACAGATTAGGAATTCAGAAATATTACATTTCAACTTGAATCACTAAAATTCTCTCATTTACGAACATAATTAGTAATTTTAATTCTTTGAGACTAATATAGATTGTTCTGAACTATAGACAAAATAACATCTATGATCTCTACTACTTCCAGTTACTTGTAGTCCACAGTAAGACACACATATATATACAATCACACAAACATCTTAAGTAATTTTCATTTAAATCGTAAAATAAATTATAAAACTGAAATTTAATTTATACATTTGAGCAAGTAGAGTGATTGAATTTATTGCATTTGTTAAACATTTTATTTCCATTTTCATTTATTGAAATTAACTTCTAAAATATTATACATGAATACTCTACAAGTAGATTTATTAACAAGTGATAAGTACACATTTTAAAGAGTTCTTTATCTTTCTTGATGTTGTATTCAAACAACAGTAATGAAAAATAGCTACATAAACCAAGTGCTGTACTTTCAGTGAGAAAAAAAATGAAAGGAAGATATGTTGGCTATTTTTAAGTTTCAGATGTTTTTATATAATTGGATTAAGTATCATGGGTATAATTTGATCTTCACATATACTTTTGGATCATACCCAAAAGACTCGCATATATGAAACCAGTGAACAATAGGGTGAAATGGATAAACCATTCCTTGGGACAAGGGGCCCAATTTTAAAATTTTTCTCTGGATATCAATTTGCTGGTCACTTTTTCAGGATTTTCATCCAAACTATGTTTGGGCTGACTATAAGTCTTACTGCCTTTTCAGAAATCTGCTTTCCTTTTTTGTGCTTTTTCTTGTACTGTATAGCACGGTTCATGCACCTCTCTTTAGATGGTGTACTTTAAAAAGTAAATTTTAGAAAATGGTTTTAACACTGCATACCTAAAGTTAGTAGTGTGCAACATTGACTGCCTTTGATTTGTAGTAGACAAGTAAAAATGAACACGTTCTTGTAGAATGCTGTAAAAGTCATTCAGGAATGAGTACGGTTTCATTACTATAATCATGAATCTTTTTACATGAGAGCACTCTCTGGAAGTGCTAAATGTGATGCATTTTCAAATTAAAAATTTTTCAGATGATATATTTGAAATGTCTAAAATAATGCTGTGTTTGAAACAATAGTGTGAAAGAAAAAAAAGTGTGTCACTGTGATGTTGGTCCTCCCTGTGTGGACACAAGTAAAAGTAAAAAACTCACAAGTCACCTTTGTGTACAATTTGAGGCAGTGGTTATATACAACAAATTGACCTTTGTTATAACCTTCCCTCCCCAAAAATTTTGGTGAGAAAATAACCACCACCAAAAAAATTGAAATCATATCTTATGATTTGTATGAATCACACCTGAACATGGGGGAGAGGGTTTGACATGCAGTGCTATTAAAAATTGGGCTTATCACCAGATCAGATCAACCTCCATGTATATGATTAGAACAAATCAATGAAATCCTAGTATTTCTGCAAGTTTGGTGATTTTTAAACAAAACTGGAATAGAAGCATTAATTCAGTGCTTAGTTCTAGTATTAGAAAACCCCTTTGATGTAATGCCTTGTATTAACCCTTTGAGCATTGTAAGATATACAATGGGGGACAAAAGCCTTTCAGATCATTTATTTAGACTTAGACCGGTAAAATATACTCTATATCCAAATGTCTAATTATGCTGTTTTTTTAAGGGGGGGGATAGGAAGAGAAAGTGTTTCCACGCTGAACACTTACATTTTATATACAACTCTTAATTTTCTTCAAGAGGGCTTGATATATTTATTCCCAAATATTCACTGCCATCTAAGTAAGTGTACTGTTTACAAAAAAAAAATAAATAAACTTTTCTAGCATCACACCATGACTCTAGAAAAGGAGGACAGATACATGGGCTTCTAGACCTATGTTGTAACCGATCTCTGCACATTGAAAGTACCTAGATTGCCTTTAAAAGGTATGATAAAGAAAGGGTTACATTTCTTTTTTTTCCAAAACAAAACAAAAGATCTCATTTATTTAGCTTTAGGAAGTACATGTAAGTGAAGTAAGTGAAGCCTTAGGAAGAAATGAGTTCAAGGATAAAGAAAAGCTGAACTCTTAAGGGGGCAGGTAGGCTATTTGGAGTTAGATCTCATAAAATATCGTTTGGGAATTTCATACAGGGCATAATTTTATCTATGCTCCAAAACTTTAATGCTTCATCAAAAAGATTATATATAGATAGAATGGAGAGCAAAGCACTTGGTATTAAGCTCATCTGTCAGGAAATGCTACGACTACTGCTTCTGATATCTATAAATACCAGTCTGCTTACACAATTGCTGACTTCGTTCAAGGGACGCTCTGCGTGCTCTTGACCCCCTTTGTCCCCTGTGTGGTAGAACATGAGAGCATTGTCCTCTGCAGATGTGCTTGTGCTGCCCTGGCTGGGCACAAATAAGAGTGTAACCTATTCTGATGTCTGGTGAAAGGACATCCATAGCATAGTGCAAGTTTACCATAAATGTTGCTTTTTAGGCAGTTTAGGAAGTCAAACCATGCAAATTACTCATGTGTTAACATGCAATACTCAAAGGGTTTTAATTTAACTCTCTTCTTTTGAATTCTTCACAATGATTTACTGTAAATGCTTCTCAGTTTGCATGCCTTGATCATTGCTGCTAGTGATTTTATGTGCCAGTAGACCTGAGTTTAGTTTACCAATTTTACTTAAATAGTAAAAGCCACTTACAAAGTGACTGCCTAGGATTTACTTTTCTTTTGTTTGAAGTAATTGGTAATATGTCTTATTTTCAAAAAGGTGTTTTGTCTTTTATTTGGTTCTGATATTTGATTATTTTTCCCTCTTTCCTTTGTTTTTTAAATAAATTATGATGTTGGGATTGGAAGCCCTGAGTAATGAAATCTTTGGTAAGAATTGTTTATGTAGCTCAACAATGAGGACAACAAATCTTTGTTAGAAGAATCGTGATTCTGGACAGGAAAGAAAAATTTAAAACTCCCATTGACTGTTGATAACCAAGTAAAATTTTTCTTAGATGAATTAATAGTTGTAAACAAATGATTGCCTTGTTTTAACCTGCTAAACATAATTTTTAATGATCCAATAAAGAAGGTATTGAATTTTATTCGTTTAAAAAGCATCTTTTGTACCAAAGCAAATTTTTTTCTCTATTCATCTCCATCATCAATTGGGACCTATGGTGGTGACCAATGCATTGGTTACAGAAACTTTAAGTGAGTGCCTTGAGAAAACTTGGAAATTTGTGCCTGGGGTGGTAAACTTTTAATTAGGTTAATTGTAGTGCTTACCAATCAGTAATTCTACTATCACTCAGGGCTTTCGTACCTTCTAGGTAAAAACTTCTTTCATTGTGTTTTTTTAAGATACTGTATTTTTTTTTAAGTGCCATCATTTAAATTTCACTTAGTAAGTGGCAGATTACATTATTCAGTCCCACAAGCACAGAAACATAGTAACACTAGGAGATATTTGAACATTTATTTTACAATCGACTGAATATACTATGTAAATGAGGTAAGCAACTTTTGTAGAGATTGTATGTGTGAGATAATGTAATGTTCTTTTCCAGGTTTTGGACTACAGTTGAATAAACTTTTTAATTATTTAAAAACATCTTTACCGAATAACATGTGATGGTTTTTTGTATAATGTATTTGATTTTGTAAATACGTATTTCCTGATGTGATTTTTGTGAGAAATGCTAAATCTTTTAGTATATCATGTCCTCTCAAAATTGGCAGGAGCTAAATAATAGTTTGTGGGCAATTTGTATTGTGTACTGTACAATAACTGGGGAACTTTTATAATTATAAAAATATATATTAACTTTTAGTGTGTTGTTTAAACAAATGACTGGAACATACTAAAGATATTAGTAGGATTTTTCTGAATATTTCAGACTTGAACTCAGGCTAGCTTTCTTGTGTTTTTCAAAACAAAATGGTGTCTTGTCTTTTAAAATCAATAAATTTGTTTCCTTGTTACAAATACATTTGAAATGGCTTGATTTTTTCCCCCTAAAATCCTTGCCAGGAAGCTTATATTACTCTGCCACATCTAGAAAGTAGTCTCTGCCATTCACCAGCTTACAAACAAAATTAAGTTGTTTTCCCTTTTTGTGTCAAATGGAATTGGCAATATTTACACAGGAATAGCACAAAAAGAGAAAACAAAATTATAAGCTCAGCAGGGTACAAATCTTACCCTCAAAGAAAATTAGTGACTGAGTGCTATTTAATTTCAGAAGCTGTCAACATTTCCATTGTAAATCCAGATTTTTGGATGTTCATAATGTGTTTGTTTTATGTCACTTCACATTGATATTTAGCACCCAAGTTTCTTGCATAGATTGAAATAGCTTATGAAAATTCATTTTAATACACTTAACGATACCCTTGCCCAATTTTCTTTATATTCTGTAGTTACATACCAAAAAATCACCCTTTCTTGCTATACATTTCCTTAAGTTTTTGACAAGCACACACAGTTATGTCATCACAAGTTTAAAATAATTTTTACCTTGCATTTTTCAAATTGTTTATATAGGGCCTTTTCCTAAAATATAGATTAACTAATTCTTTTGAAATTTCTTTAAAAGACAGAAATGCTAAACAAAATGTCCTTTTGGGAAACTCCAATGTGGTGTCTCCAGGTTATAACACAGTTATATAAAACAAAATTGTTGAGTACTTAGTCTCCCAAAACACTACATTCATTCAATTGGTATTTTACAAATGCAAATCTTTGTACCCATTATCTGCAAACACTTGGGTCTGTTCTAGTTGGGGTACATCCAAGTGACAACATACTGGGCTTGATAACAAAATTGTTTGTAAATAATATACCAGTTAAAGGACTAATATCCAAAAAATCTGGGCTTGTGTGGCAGAGATAAATTCAGAGGAATGCATGCACATCAAAGAATACTTAGAAAAACCTAGATGATATAGCCTACTGCACACCTAGGTGTTTAGGTATAATCCTACCAGGACCATCTTTACATATGTTGTCAGTCCCTCTTTAATTGACATGTCAATAGGAGTCACGTGTCCATAAAGAACTCTCAAATCTTAAAGTGTGGAAAGTATGTATATTACCACTAGCCAGCCACATTTATCACTAAAAAAATTGAAAAGAAATTTTTAATTTCTTTTATCATTCCAAACCTCATATTTCAGTAACTTTCAGCAGTTGATGATAAGCCTGCCCTTGAGCTGGTAGCTGTGATAATAAGCTAAGACGCCTCCTCTACTGCAAGGTTGAGCCTCTGTATCTGTTGCCTCCTGCCCTGGGAGGTGGTGGCTGTATCAGAGTTCTTTCTAAACAGTTAGTCCTGTGAGACATACCAGCCTATGCATCCAGTGGCCATCAGACCCAGGTCTTGTAGAAGAGGCCCCTGGTGGCAAAAATCAGGGCACCTGCCAAAGGATATAAGCTCCCATGGAGCAACTCCGTGGTCCGCCTAAAGTGTGTCAAACCAGAAGTCTGAGTCTCTTGTTGGGACCTTGGGACCAGGCACCCAATTCCACCCTAGACTCCAGAACCCAGTGTAAGAGGCGACTCCTGAGCGCAGCCTCGAAAGCAGAGGAAAGATGGTGCCCACCAGCTGGAGGGGACCCCGACCTCCAGCCAGAGAATATCCCAGCGGGCTTCTAGATGTGTGCGTTAAATGGCTGCCTCTGGCTGATGCTTGAATATAAACTGGTGAGTTCTGCCCTGGACTCTGGGGTCCGTGAGTCCTCGGCGGTGACCCCTTTGTCAGATATTTCTCAGTTTTGCTGGCTCTAGTCCTGTGTGTTGCCAGACTAGAGCTCCGCGGTTATCAGAGCTAGAGTCTGGAGGCTTGTCCCTCAGGGTCACATCTTGAAAATTGGGGTGCTCCATGTAAGAAGCTCCTGGGGTGGATCCTGAGCAGGAGGTGGAATTTTTTTTTTTTTTTTTTTTTGAGACTAGGTCTTGCTATTTTTGCCTGTGGAATCACAGGCTCTTGTTGCCCGGGGTACCACGGACTCAAGCAATCCCCAGCCTCAGCTTCCCAGGTAGCTGGGATTACAGGCGTGCGCTACCACGCCCAGCTATTTTTTTGGAACTAGGTCTCGCTACGGGCCCCAGGCGGGACTCGAACCGCGCTCCCTAGCCCTGGCCGCTTCTTAGGCTGAAGCTTACAGGCACGAGCCACCGTGCCCGGCCAGGAGGTGGAATTTTTGACAAAATAGTGTACCAGCCTCTGACCCGCTCCCCGGGCGGCTTCCTGCTTCTTGGCTGATACATGGGAGCTCATCGGCCAGACCTGAGATTTTTTTTTCCCAGAGTAAATTATTCATATGGAGCCAGGCGGTGGTGCACCCCTTGGAGGACGTGAGTTCAATGTCCTCTTCCATGGCCGTCTTGAAAGCCTAGGGATCGCTCAGAAATTTCGTGTTTTTAAAAATGTTTATTGACGTAACCTTGGTAGATAATATCATGTAAGTTTCAAGTCTATGTTCCAAGTATTATATAAATTCATTATTGTAGGGCAAAGGAGTTGATCAAGCTATTTCCGCCATTGGCGTCTCTAGACAGCACCTGTGGTATTGTGCCTCCCCATGATGCTATACACCTGGCCCAGTGGGTACGCGAAAGTGTGAGTGGGCATACGTGGGCCTGGGAAGAAGGCCTAAAAGGGCAGCATAACCCCAGGGTAGTAGAGCACAGGGGAGGACAGAGGCAAGTGTGGCTAAGAGAAAATATGAAGAAAAAGGGGGAGCAGGTGAGATGGGGGGAGAGAGAGAAGAGAAAGATTCCTAGGAGGTCAGGAGGACTCTGCCTCCCAATAAAGAACCTATCCATATTGAGATGCCTGCACTAAAATTGGTAGCATGAACAGGAGGCCTGCGTGGCAATTCTGTATCAACATCTGTATACATTACATTGTGATCACCACCACGATTCAAGTTTCTAGCTGAATCTTACAAGTGACTCCCTTTACTTGTTTTTCTCAAACACTGCCCCACCTCTTGGTAATCACCATTCTGTTCTCATGATCTTGTTTCTGTTTCCTCATTTGTTTTATCTTCCACACCTGAGTGAAATCACACGGTATTTATCTTCCTCTGATGTATTTCACGTAGTAGTGCTCTCTCTAGGTGCTTCTATATGTCATAAGTGGCAAGGTTTTATCTTTTGTTTTCTCTGGTTTTTAATAATAGCTACCTGTGATGTAAGATGTTCCCTCACTGTAGTTTGCAGTACCTATTAAGTCATGATGAAAATCTTTCGGTGTGTCTTGATCATCTGTATGTCTTCTTTGGAGAAGTGTCTATTCAGATCTGTGGTCATTTTTCATTTGGGGTGTTTGTTTTCTTGTTGGTAGAATATATGAGTTATTTTTATATTTTGGATATTTATTCTTTATTGTTCGAATGATTGGTGAATATCTTCTCATTCAGTTGCTTGCCTTTTCATTTTGTTGATGGCTTCTTTTGCTGTGCAGAAGTTTTTTAAGTTGGTATAATTAATCCCTTTTTATTTATCTGTGCTTCTTCCCCCTTGGCAGTGTAGAAAATTCACTGAGGTCATTGTTCAAAGTTCTTTGAACAATGAATCTTACTGCCTAGATTGTCTTCTATGGTGGTGGTGTTTTTTTTCTTTGCTTTGGGGCACCCAGTGTGTAGCACCTTATATCGGGCTCCCAGTGTGTAGCACATTACTGGGTACATAATTTAGTCATAGATATTTGTTGTATATATTAACCAGTTTTCTTATGATTATATATAGTGATTAAAGGTGCTATTAAAGGTTGTTTCTGCTGTTACAAATAATTCTTAGTGACTCCTTAAATATTTTATATGTACTTTATATCATTTTTGAACATATATATTCTCTATATGAAACAGGATCAAAAGAGAGAAAAAGGCTTTTTGACTTTGACTTTAACACATACAGGCCTGCTTCTCTCTATGAAGCAGGCTCCAAGCAGTTTGCATTAGCAATTGCCTTTAACTTGAAGTAGACACACCTATGCCTGCTTCTCTCCCTAGGAAGCAATCTACAAACTGTTCATTAGCATTTTCACTGCTCACCTTTACCATTGATATGCAAAAGCCAGCCAGCTTCTTCTCAGCTCTCAGTTCCAAAAACTTCAGAAGAAAAAAAAAAAACTTAAAAACTACAGTTTACACTATACACTAGTTTGCATCAATTTTCCCTCTTTTAAACTCTCATGGGTTCTTTCCACCATCCCCAGCCTTCCTTCTCAACCAAAATACCAAGTCAAAGCACGACTATCAGTGCAGACTAATTTATTTTTAACAGTGATTTCCTAATTACTACAAAAGAAGCATGTAAGTAAAACTCAGATTACTTTAACATTGTCCAAAACCTTTCTCAACATTGTCCAAAGTCCTTTCCCAGATTGCCCAAAAATCCTCAGTCTCTTAGTCCTGATCATCTCACCAATATCCAGTCAGTCAGAGTTCATCTCCAGATGCTGGAAGACATCTTCCTTTGGCTGCTCCCTTGGCTTGCTCCTCCTTGTCTTCTACGCTGTCTTCTCCTTGTCCTCCAGGTAGTAGAAGAAACTTTATGGTACCAGATCCAGCAAAGTTCTTTTCTTTTCTAACTTTTGCCTGGCCTCTAGCAGACACGAGTCAAACTCAGCAAAACAAACTCCAACATGGAGTTCAAATGTGCAAACTTCTTAACTGCCTTTAGCACACATGCAGCTTGCCCGGGCCAGCTAAAAGCTGTAAGCACCAGGCCTTGGCCTTATGACCAAGCTCACATGGTTCACATCTCCATCCTACAAAATGGCTCAAACCAAACCTGAATCTCAATCTGAATTCCCATCTTTTTCTTTCCTTCTCTTTGTTTCAAACCTCTTTATATATCCTTTCTGTTTTCCCGCCTTCCAGGAACAGGGCCTGAATTATTATATTACAAAGAAAAAAAACTGTTTCACTTCTTCCTCTCCCCTGCATCTCCCTTAAAGGAAATTCCAACTAAGGCCTTTTTCACATTTTAGCATACCTTCCTTGAAATCTGCAATCTTAAACAGGAGACAATGACACCCAGGGGTAATAGCCCAACCTATCATATATACATTTCTAAAACTGTAACTTTGGCATCATTTCATTACAAATATTTTGGGAATACATTACCAGACTGTATTGTGAAAATTTAAACCAATTTATAATTCTTTCTAGCTCTGAATCAAGTCACTAGAAGTCAATTACTAGGGAAAAATGTGAAATCATCTTGTATTTGATCTAGGGTTATTTGTCATTTTAGGTGCAGGAAAATCAACATTTCAAAGAAACCTAAATAACCTAGCAAATTGATTACTCAGCAAAACATTTGATGCTTTGGAGCCCTTTTTTCAGCAATTGCCATATCAGTCTAGGACAAATAAATATTTTAAACCCCAAATGAGTATCTCAAAGCTAAACTCAAAGTATGAGTTGCAAATATAACAGTAAGCACTTAGGTTAAGATATCATTATACCTCTGTCATTTTAATTATAACCCATTAAATATATCTGAAAGTGGGTAAAAAGAGACTTTCTGACTTGACTTAACTGTTTACCCCTATCTGCTTGCTTCTTTCTCCAAAGCAGGCTACAAGCAGTTCCTTTGCAATTACCTTTAACCTTAACTGGATACTCTTATTTGCCTGCTACTCTCTACAAAGCAGGCTACACACTCTTCATTAGCATTTTCTCTGATCACCTTTACCATTGATATGCAAAAGCCAGCCAACTGCTCTCTGCTTTCAGCTCCAAAAACTGCAGAAAAGAAAAACTTTAAAACACAGTTTAAACTTTTCACTCGTGGGTCCTTACCACCATCCCCAGCCTTCTCAACCAAAATACCAAGCCAATGCAAGACAATTAGTGCAGTGCAGACTAATTTATTTCTAACAAAGTGATTTCTAATTATCCTATTAACTACAAAAGAAACATGTAAGACTCAGAATACTTCAAAATTGTCCAAATCCTTTCTCAGTATTGTCTAAAGTCCTTTCCCAGATTGCCCCAAAATCCTCAGTCTCTCAGTCCTAATCACCAATGTCCAGACAGAGTCCATCTCCAGACGCTTGAAGACATGTTCCTTTGAATGCTCCTCGTTGTCTTCCATGCTGTCTTCTCCTTGTCACCTTCAGGTAACAGGAACTCCATGGTGCCAAACCAGCAAAGTTCACTTTCTTCTCAGGCCTAACTTTTGCACAGCCTCTTTCAGACACAAATCAAACTCAGCAAAGCAAACTCCAACACGGAGTTCAAATCTGCAAACTCCTTAACTGCTTTCAGCACACATGCTGCTAGCCTGGGCCAGCCGAGGGTTGAAGGCCCTCAGTGGCCACGTGGCCAAGCTCACATGGCTCACATCTTTACAAGATGGCCGATTCCCATCTCTCCTCCACTGAACCTCTCTCTCTATCCAGTCTCCATATTTGAATCTGCATCGAATTCTTCTCTTTGTTTGCACACCCTTTATATACCCTGATTTCCCGCCTTCCAGGAAATCTGTTTTACCTAGACTATTTCACTTCTTTCTTTCCCCTGCATCCCCCTGAAGGGAATTTCCAGCTAAGGTCATTCCCCCATTTTAACATTACCTGTCCTTGAAATCTGCAATCTTAAACAGGAGACAATGGGGGGGGGCACACCCTATCATATCTAAATATTCTCAGAGTACTTCATTATGTGTGTTAAGTAGAGGAAATAGTCCTTAAATTATGAAAAAAGAAATTTATAAAAATCTTGTTCTAAAAAGTGTCTCATAATCTCATCAAGATTAAAACAACTCATTTCCTTCAAAGATGGTTAAAGAAATTATGGGCTGTGCATGTCATGAAATACCACACATTAGTGAATTAAACCAAGTAAAGGTAACAACTTGACAAATCTCACAAATATTCTATGAAGAAAAGATGGTAAACATGAAAGAATATGTGTTACATTATCTCACTTATAAAGTTCAAAAACAAGAAAAAAGTATACTGTTATTTACTTTTGGAGAAAATATTTGCCATAAGAAGAAACCCTCAAGTCTCATAGGTGCTAGCAGCATTCTTACTTATCTGTGTAGCAGTTATCTGTTTATTTGCAATGAAATAATTTATTGTGCAGAGCTTTTAAAAAGTTAAAACTAGTCTCACTCTGGACTTACCTCTCTGGCAGAGCTTTATGACTTAAAACCCCAAATCGACTGAACAGTTTCCAAAGAAGCATTTAGTGTCTACATTTGTGTTAAAGGACAATGCAGATACCACAATGAATAATAAGTTATTCAATAATGTCTTGAGCCAGAAGTAATCATGAAGTATTTCTGTATCAGTAATCACAAATGAATATTGCCTTTGTACCTGATTTCTTCTATCTTACTGCAAAAGGATATTGAAGTTCATACTTAAAAGAATTCTGGGTACCTGATAAGTGAAAAGGACACGTTCTCTAACAGGAAACTTTGGAACATCGTCCAAATTTCAAACTGTCTGCTGTTCTGCAGGAATGTTTCTCAGTGGTCTGTAGTGCCCTGTGTTTTTCCCCTTAGCTAACATGGCTATTCAGACAACTGACGGTAGCCGATTCAGGGTACTGGAGAAGTAATATCCTATGATCCTTAGAAGACAGAGGTCTCTGTGTGAATCCAGCAAACCAAGATCACAGAAATGGCACAGAATGGGAAACCTTAAGAATCTGCAGGTATGATGAGCCAGAAGTCACACTGTTTGTGTTGCAGAAATAGTACGATTTGTTTGTTTGAAAGGTGTGTTGCCACTGCTCATGTACCCAGGCAATTAAACCTAGGATACCATATGGCCATCCCGAATGATTAGCAAAATCCAAAACACCACACAGATCAGGACCAATGGAACTCTAACAGTCACACTCTTGCATGTAAATATTTTCTAAACAATGTCATACAAATGAAGGGATTCAGAGACAACTTGTCCTCCCTGCTTCTCTAGCTATCTGGTTCTTAATGGTCCTCAGTTATTGAGCCAGTGATAGCATCTGCTCTCACTGTCTATCCACACCACCACCCCCCAATTCTCACCACTCTACTTTCAGGGTTTAGAATATTTCTGTTTTATTAGAGACTCAATTTCGTGACTACAGTCTAGGTACATAGTCCTAGCAACTGCTTTTATAAGGTGGCTTTTGGGTAGAACATATCTACATGCCATGTTCTGCTGGAAGAACCTAAAATAATATGAAGTATTACCATCATGTAGCTGCTTTTCCATAGATAACAGAATTCATCTGAGTCTGGTCCAAAGAGAATTATCTTCAGCAGTTAGGAAGAATGGATGCTTTTTCATGAAATAAGATAAAATCATTCAAGTAAAAGGTCAGAGTCCTCCTTCCCTATCCAATTCTAGTTTACAAAGGTAATAGGAAAAGGTAATTCTAGTTTACAAAGGTAATAGCCATTTTTATGTTCAACCAGAAGAGTAGGAGCTGGAAGTAGAAATTCAATAAATACTTTTATATTAGTATATAGTATTGTGAAAATAATTTTCGCAGTCATTTTATGGGTTGTGAAATCAATAAACATAATCTATTGCTTTAAAATCCTTGAAACCTTAAAATCCTTGGCATTTATAGGACCATCAGAGAAATGACCTGATGGTCCTATAAATGGCTCACCATCTCTCTAAAATTCAACACATTTCAGTTTCCATTTTTTTAATATCTACATATCAGATTGATTAGGAAACCTGAATTATAAAGTTATTTTGTCTGCAGCATAGTATATGCAAGGGGGCACTGGCCCTCTGGTATTTTTGCTCAGAACTGAAGGACCAGCAGAAGTTGCTAGTGAGGAAATTCTCACCCCAATCTTGTTATCCAATCTCAGTAACCTGATGGGGGGGGTGAAGGAGTATTTCTCTCAGTATTGCTCACCATGAGCAACTCTCTGTTCACTATAGTCATGAGAACACGTGAAGGCAATTCAACTTAAAATTTTTCTTTTAGGCTTAGAATGAATTTAAATACAATGGTTCAAATAGTCCAAGATATATTTTAAAACCCTACAACATGCACCATCAATCAAAAATAAAAATAGCAAATGTGTATAATGCATAATTAATGATTCCTTAGACTTGATATTCCACACTGGACTGATTCATATAACAAAATCTCCAAGATTTAAAGTACTAAATCTGGTACAACTATAAAGGGAGTGAGAAGAACGTGTCTAGATGAAAAATTTTTTCCTGAATGGAGAAGATAATTCCTTAATGTTTGGTGATGAAGCCAGAACACTAGAGTAAGGTAAATGATTTGATCAACCTCCAACACTTCTTTAAAAGAACCAGGATATTCCTCCCCTAAGAAGAATAAATATCATGACCTTTACATATTCTTCTTAACTGTCATGGATCCTCATCAGAATGATGCTGGACAGATTCAACATCTGAAAGAAGAAACAGGTTGCCATACTGGTTTCAGTTGCCCTCCTGGCAGGTTTATGATATTTTGTGGAGATGCTTTTTGGTCGATGACAATAAAGGACTTGTAGGTTAACTCATTTAATTATCCTCAAAACTCTATGGGACAGTTTTTACTATTAATCTACATGCTATAGAGACAATAAATATTTATCAAGTGCTATTTTAAAAACCTTTTATGGGTAATTGCTGACTGGTATCCATGACGGCACAAACCTCATAACATGGTCATTCTGTAAACAGCTATCCAAAGGTCAGTTGTAGCACCATATGCTTCTTTGACATTGTCATCACTGGTTAATGAGTGCCAAGGAAGGGGAGTGTCATTGTGTGAAAACAAACAGTCTGATTGATCTCACTGGGAGGCTTAATGGTACAACTTACAGTTATGGAAGGGGTACATAGGATATGACTTTTCCAGTCAGTTTACCTGTCTTCCATTCCTTGTCATGCCATCTGCTAGCTATGTGGCCATGTAATCACTTTTCTAAAGTTCAGTTTCATCGCCTGTAAAACCAAAATGGGATCTACAACCTGAGTTCTGTGAAGAGATAACCCATGTTTAGCCAGGGATGTTGTGATCTCTGTACAAGGTCCAAGGGCATAGCTTGCATGAGGGTCCGTGGCCCCCACCCAAATTATCCTGGGGACTTCAAGGGGAAGGACTTATCCAGCATTGGTATAATTATGCCAGAGGGAAGTGATATTTTTCTGGAATTTATATTTTTAGGTAAATAACCATTGGTGGAATAACTATACAGTGTAAAATTGCTGTTTTTAATTTTTTGAGGACTCTCCATACTGCTTTCCATAATGGCCAATTTAATTTCCCACCAACAGTTCACAAGAATTCTCTTCTCTCTCCTTTCTCCTTGAACCAAATTATCAGATTTTTAAAAAATATCTTTAATGTGGCCGGGCATGGTGGCGCAATCCTATAGGTGGCAGCCTAGGAAGCCACGGCTGGGGCCAGGGGTCGTGGTTCGAGTCCCGCCGGCAGCATGTAGTGAGACCTAGTTCCAAAAACATAGCTGGGTGTGGTGGCACGTGCCTGTAATCCCAGCTACCTGGGAAGCTGAGGCTGGGATCACTTGAGTCCGTGGTACCCAGGGCAACATGAGCCTGTGGTCCCACGGGCAAAAATAGTGAGACCTAGTCTCAAAAAAAAAAATTTAATAAAATACAGCCTTGTCTATCTTCTCCCATGTTTGTTCACCTTTCCACTCTTACGTGAAGGGATGACTAGCCCAGAACTAAAGGAGTAACACTGCTCTACAAAGTGAGATGGGGACCCTATCAGGAGCTATTGCTGCTGCACCTATATGTAAGGCCACAGGCCAAGGACACAGATGCCAGGTTGAATGGGTACCAAGGTCTGTGACTGGAGGAGTCACTGTACTGAGATTCTAGGTGCCAGCCGCCAGCAGTGTTCACTGTGGTAGGAAGAGCACAATAGGATAGAGTGATTACAGAACCTAGACTGGTGCTCCCCCAATTATTAAGGCTAATTTGTAAAACAGTTCCACACAAAGTATCTCAGCAGGTGTTCATAACTAGCTCAAGGAGTAGAGGAAGCAACACCAATGAAGCGAATATAATCAAGTAGTTTGCTCAATTACTTGCATACCCATCAGTTTGTTTGCATATCCATCTATTTGTTCATTCATTCAGTAAACATTAAACATAAAGAGATTTCCAAAGATGGTCTTTAATCCATGAAATTCACTAGATTTGTGTTCTCTAAGTACTTTATTCCTTTTACACTTACATCTCTGGATATTTTGCATGTGGGCAAATCAATGAGGAGTGACAAATTTTTGTTAACTTAATTCAACATAATTTAGCTACTAGTTGTGATGGAGAATGAAACCAAAATGTGTAACTTCTTATCTAGTATGGAAAAAGAAAACATGGAATTAGAAATCTGAGTCTCCGTTTAAAAAAGATACCACGCTGTGATATAGGGAGACCCTAAAACAATATTTTCCCATGTTTCATATAACAAACTCTTTTCATTTGAAGAATATATTAATACTTTGTGATCTATAGTGATTGCCTGGCCAGATAGCAGTGGCCTAATTACCAAAAGCCAATTTACTTCTAAGTTATTACAATTCTTTATTTTTCTAACTGTAAGCTACTTAGAGATAAAATTGTTTTATAAAATGTATCTCTGTCTTAATTTCTTAAAATATAAATCCTAATGTCCCTTTGAAATATTATAAAACTGTCTTTTTTCTTTCTCTCAATTTTAATGACTTTGAAAGAGCACTTACAATGAAGTTTTAAGTTTCACTTTTCACTCCTGAGGAATATGCTAGCAAATGTGCTTTACTAGCCCTGATCAGTCCCTCCCAATGCAAATGCAACCCTTGCAGTCTTTTGACTCTAGTTTGTTTGTACATACACTTGATGTGCCTAGTTGTTGTTTTGCACAGCCAATGTTTATTTAGGGTTACCCACATATCTGTCTTAACTCTTACATCTTGGACACTCTACCTGGTATCATTTTCCTTTGCTTCAAGTAGGGTATTTTAATCTCCCTCAGTGAATAAATTTAATGTTTTACAACATGTCTAAACAACAACTTATACAAAATAATATATGTTCACTGAGGAAGTTCGGAAAATACAGGACAATGCAAAGAAAGAACAAAACATCACCCAGAATGCCCCCTTTAGAGAGAAACATTAAAAAAACTTAAATCTCTACATTATGTATGTGGGCACTTACATGTATGCACACACACACACACACAAACCGTAAGAGTGGGCATAATAATAATAAAATAGGAATAATAGTAATAATTGGTTATTGTTTTACTATTATATACCTACTGACTTTTAACACATTGGAAAGACTATTTGTGGAGGAAAACGTTTCTTCAGCCCTTTTAGGGTTTCTTTTAGGGTTTCTGAATATTATACTGATTCAGACAGATTAGTACAAGAATAGCATTTAAGTACCACTGAATTTTTACAGGAGTCTTCACAAGAGAATGAACCAGAAAAAAAAAAATGAACAGACCAGGAAACTTCATAAACTTTTGACAAAGGAACAATTACTTTGTGAAGATTTTTTTTTTTTTTTTTTTTTGAGACTAGGTCTCACTATTTTTGCCCATGGAACTTCAGGCTTGCATTTCCGAGGGTACCACAGACTCAAACAATCCCAACCTCAGCTTCCCAGGTAGCTGGGATTACAGGCAGGCGCCACCATACCCAGCTATTTTGGGGGGAACTAGGTCTTGCTATGTTGCCATGAACAGGACTCGGATCATGATCCCTAGCTCCAGCCGCTTTATAGACTGAATCTTACAGGCACAAGCCACCGTGCTCAGCTACTTTGTGAAGATTGACAAGGCAAAGAAGTTTGATCTAGAAAGAGTAAATGGTTAGGGATGCCCTACTTATATCTAGATCTTTATCTTCCTAGTTACTTCTTCATCCATGGAAGTGAAGAAATAATTAGGAAGAATAAAGGAAAGTTTATTAACAAGATTTTTGCAGATTAATTGACCCAGAATTCCCTAGATGCAGGGAATCCTTTCACATCACAGTTTTACAACCTGCTTCAGGGAAGAAAGGCAATGTGGGGGGTGGAGGGGCCAGCGACTCTCCTGAATCTGTAATTTAAAAAAAAAATTCCTTCAGCTAAGATACAAGATAATATGCCAGGGCACTGTATTTTGTAATAGCATGTTTGGAAGCCCATAAGATTATTTTTAGGCAAAAATAAGTTTTAATTTTCAATTTCAGAAAATGGTTTCACATAAATTTGGGTTCGAAAACATGATACTAAGAGCTTTGTCTTTCTGGAAATGCTAGGAATATAAATACCCTGAATATATGCAATAATAATTTTCTGGATCATCTTGCATCAAATGCTACATGCTTACTCCCCAAAGCCCCTGCTGTAAGAGCCAACTTTCATCTCCCTCCAGCTGGGACAAGTTAATTCGCCTCCACTCCAGCTCTCCCCTTCTTTCCATCGCTGTGGGGATGCTGAGAGCCCTGGGCTCTGACCAAGGAACAGAATTGTCTTTTAAGTTAGCAGCAAAGAGACAGTGGCCCTACCCCAGACCCCACCCAAGAGAGAGACCACAAAGCTATCATTGTTCCCACATCTCAGAAAGTAAAAACCAAATGCTGATCCTTAGCACAAATCAAAGTCTGATATGGAGAGGGAATAATATCTTTTAGGTCCAGCATACTGCAAGCTGGGGACAGGAAAAGGGCATTTTTGTAAACCTCCATTGTGAGGGAGAAAAATATCATTTTCCTCTGCTCTTCTAAGTTCTCAGCTGGGACACTCATAACAAAAGACAGATTCACGAGAGTAAAGCACACAGATTTATTTAGTGTAAGTTTTAAGTAACACAGGCACCTATGTAGAGAAATGAAGACCCAGACCAAAGCTGAATCTGAATGTTGTTATGCTAGCTTTAGTTAATAGGGAAAGTGATGGAAAGATACAAGACAAAGAGTATTTGGAAGAGAGACTCAAAAAGGTCTGTTCAGATTCCTTTATTGTCCCTTTGGAAATAAGAGAAGAGAGAGGGTACCTATACTCATGAAAATTTTAAAGATCTGCTTCAGGGAGGTCAGAAAATTTAACTTATATTTTAATGACCTATTCCCAGAAGAGGTCACAAAATTCTTCCAACACAAGTCATTTCTCAAATTAATTTAAAATGTTCAGTATGCCAGCATGCCCTATTTTGACGGAGACTATCCTGAGCCCATCAACATCCTAAGAAACAAGGGGATAATTGGTTCCCTTTAAACTTAATGCCCTCTAAGTTTATGTTACTGCTACTGTACTGTAGGGGATCTGCAAGCACAGGGTATTAACAAATTACATCTTTGCCTTGGCTGGATATGAGTGATAAACAAGAGATTTGTCAGTGTAATTGTGGCAAGAAGGTGCTGGGAACTTGAGTTTTTCACATGATTTTCACATGATTGGAGAATCTTCACCACCCTGTCAATCTCATTTAGCGTATACCTGGAAGGGTAGATGGGCATAAAATTAGCTGTGTGAGTCAGTGCTGGTCCCATACATAGGCACTCTATGGCTCCAAATGAAACTCAGAGCTTCCAGAGAGCAACATGGTAGGCCATAAGGAAATACCTAGTAAGTGATTGAAAGTGCAGTGATCTGCACAGTTGTAAATATTTTCTTTTTATGAGTTAGTAATAATTCACATTTTTCTTGTCAATCACTTACAAAATTATAAAGTCATGGGGAGCCCTCCAGGTTGTACAGGGGAAACTGATGCTTTTTATTTTTGCTGCCCTTTGTACCCTTTGTGTTGGGTGTCTTGTGTTTCTGACACATTCCAGACCTTAACGATATATTCAGTTTGTTTCTCTTCAGCATTAGTGATCTGGTAGAATTGTGAAGTAGGAAAGGACCGTGAATGTAATGTCATGAGGGTAATGGATATCATTGTAGAAACTGAGATCCAGGTGTACTCAAAATTCACCCAAAAGATTAAGTAATCAGAAAACCATCAGGACCAACCATCAGGGATAAGTTCCATTAAACCAAGGAAAAAACTGAAGCTTACTTGAGAGCTGAATGCAGGGTACAAGAAAGGACAATGAGAGAGATTGCTTAGCTACAGCACCTAGGGTTGACTAGAAGCATGAACCAGTCAACAAATTTATTTACAAAGAAAGGGGGTAGTTACAGAGTACAAAGCACAATTTACAGCAAATCTCACAGGAAGGCAAATGGTGAGGGTGTGATAAAACCGAGTAACATACTGGTTCCTGTGAGGTAATTGAGGGCAGGGGCATCACTCACAAATTGGCTGCTCTCTCCTAAGGAATGTTTCATTAGGTAAACATTGGTGGTGATGCTATGGTGATGCTATCAATGGTGATGCTATCACTCTTCAGAAGTAGTCATGCCTGTCCTATCTCCAGTGTTCTGAAAGTAGATAAGATAGTGGAATGAAGTTTTCCTCATTTCAGAGCATGAGCCCAGTCTGGTCTGTCATAGCGCCCAACACTTATCACTTCCCAATCATGTTCTGATAGAACATGCATACATAGTTATTGTACCACATTATAGGAGGTTGTTTAGGGCCAATGTTCAGAATTGAAGATAACATGTTAGACAAGTTTAAAAGGGGCTCAGGCCTGGGTGAAGCACATGTAATGCCCAGTGTCCTCTCATGTGCCTGCCAGAGGCTCTGCTCAGAGTAGAAGTAATGTTTGCCCTAGAGCAAACAAGAGATGCAGCTGCTGTTTCTGTTCTGTTAGTGCAGGACCATAAACACAAAATTCAGTTTCTGGCAGATTCTCAGTGCAAACAGGTTCATGGAGAACAGACTCATCTCTTCTACTTTCAGCTATAAACTGCAGTATCAACCTAAATATCAAGGTAGAAAGGATATCTACTACTTTGTTCGAAACTCTATGCCTGATCTCAGAATATAATCTCCCTGACCCAGACAAGGTCACCAGAAAAGTGAGGATTACTCCTCAAACACTAAGTCTTCAAAAACACCATAGGATGATATTCACTGTTAGAGACTGTGTCCTCCTGTCACTGCCCAGATATGTGTGTGTGTGTGTGTGTGTGTGTGCCCTGACCCCATCAACTACCCCCACTTTATAAGATAGGAGCCTCTAAATATATGATTAAGGTTAACTAGAATCATGAGGGAGGCTCTAGTTCCACAGAATTAATATTCTTATTAGCAGGTTTTCCCGAGTGCTCACTATCTCTCTCTATACACTGCATAAAGAATAGCCATATAGCCAGGCATGGTGGTGCATGCCTATAATCCCTGCTACTTGGGAGACTGAGGCTAAGGATCATTTGAGTCTGTGGGTTCAAGACAACCCCAGGCAACATAGTGAGACCTAGTCTCAAAAAACAACAACAACAACAACAACAACAACAAAACAGAACAGAATAGCCATGTGACAGCAAGTCAGCAGGCAGGCCCCTATAAGCCAGTAAGAAGGTTCTCACAAGAAACTAAACTGGCTGGAACCTGGATTTTAGATTTCTAGCCTCCATAACTATGAGATAATAAATTTCTGTTATTAAAGACACCTAGTCTGTGGTGTTTTGTTATGGCTGCTGACAAGATTATCGCACCTACCTTCAAGCTAAGGCCATATTTCGTAAGAAAAGTTTATTAAACTTTTACTAGAACAGTACTGCTAAGCTACCACAGATGCATAATACTTAGCTAGGTGCTTAGCTCTCTGTTGCATCAATGTTCAGAACTGAAGATAACATGTCAGTTTAGAACAAAATTATCGGTGGCTATTACTATAACTTGGTATCATTGAAGGGTTCGTTTTAATATTATTTCCAAGACAAAAGGAGACTCTTCCAAAAACTAAGACCCTGTTCTATATACTTTGTTTTCTCATTTACTTTTAGAAAGAGACATACCAGCAACCCCTTAAGTGGTAGGCTGCTCTTTTTAGTAAAACTGAAACTGGGTAAAATGAAGACTTTCTATCTTTACTTAGCTGTTTACCCCTATCTGCTTGCTTCTTTCTCCAAAGCAGGCTACAAGCAGTTCCTTTGCAATTACCTTTAACCTTAACTGGATACAGCTATCTGCCTGCTTCTCTCTACAAAGCAGGCTACACACTCTTCATCAGCATTTTCACTGATCACCTCTACCATTGATATGCAAAAGGCAGCCAACTGCTCTCAGCTCCAAAAACTGCAGAAAAGAAAAACCTTAAAACACAGTTTAAACTTTCCATTCGTGGGTTCTTACCACCATCCTCAGCCTTTTTTAACCAAAATATCAAACCAAGACTATCAGTGCAGTGCAGACTAATTTATTTCTAACAAAGTGATTTCTAATTATCCTATTAACTACAAAAGAAACATGTAAGACTCAGAATACTTCAACATTGTCCAAACCCTTTCTCAGT
>PVHY01010591.1:0-51325 GCA_004024945.1 Uropsilus gracilis
TTAAAATTATAATTTTAAGTTAAATACTTAGATATATAATAATCAAGGTATTTACACTCTTACCTAGCCCTACAAATAAAATTTAAACCTATTGCTTTCCCCTATTCTCATGAACATATACTGATGACAGAAAATATAAATGTAAATAGAGTATTAAATATATAAAATATATAATATATACAAAATATAATATCTATAAAATATACTATATTAAATATAATATATAATATATATAAAATATATATAAATGAAAATGTAAATGTAAACAGAGTGTTAAATATGAACAATGGCCAAAACAGAGTAAATGGGAATAACAGAAAAGCACCCCCATGTTTATTGCAGCATTAGTTGCTATAACCAAGAATTGCAAACAATTTAAGTGTTGATGGATAAATGACTGAATAAAAAAAACGTGGTGTATGTACACAATGGTATACCATCAGATTATTTTTTTAGAAAAGTGAAATCCTGATATTCACAACTACATGAATGGACCTGAAAGGTATTATGTTTAGTGAAGTAAGTCAGATAGAAAAAGACAAATATCATGTGATTTCATTCATATACCCTACATAGAGAAACCAAGTGAACAAATGAACTAAATAAGATAAAAATAAACTTTTATCAGACCAAATTATAAGAACAAATTAATGGTTACCACAAGGAAAAGTAGAAGGGTTAATAGGCTATGAGGGATACATTAGAAGGTGAAGAATAGAATTGGACTTTCACTGTGAATTTAATGCAGCATACACACATATTGATTTATAAGGAAGCACACTTAGAACATAAGGTTTTATAAAGTAATGTACCTTCAACTAAAAATGATGATGTAACAGTCCCTCACCCAAGAAAAGAACACTGCCACAGGAAAGAAAGAGACTAATGTACTTAACACAGGCTAGTAAACAACAAAGAGCAGAGCTTGAGAGAACAAAGGGCGTACCAGAGGAGGAGGGTGGGGGAGGTACCCCAAAAACCATTTACAGAGGTTGTGATTTAAATAATAAAAATAAATAAAAATTTAAAATAATAAATAAAATGAAAATCATGTAAGAAGTAGATCTGTTGAAATAATTAAAAACTGGCCATTCTAAGTATACTCTGTAAGGTTCACTTTGTCAGAACAGTCCTTTTTATTTAGCAGTACCAGTCTCCTCCTTTTGAGAAATCTTTAATCTTGACCTTATGGCATAATTTATACTTTCCAAATTTACTTCATTAATGTACTCTTTTTTGTTTTGTGAACAGCTTGTGGAAGAGTTGTCCATTTCCTTTTAGTCAGTGTATTCTCATTTTGCAAGCATAATAAACAAAAGGTTGAACAAATATAAAACATTGTTCTAGCAACATATTACACAGAGATATACTATCATCTAATTCTAAATAGATATAATCTTCAGAAACACTATCTCAAAATTCAAAACCAATTTCATAGTTATGGAAGATGTTCCATTGTCACACAGATGTGCTGTAACAAGACAGTACAATTCACTAAAGACCAAGTCAGTAAGAAAATCACAACAGCTGGTATTATTGAGAACATTAAGAACACTTATGGAGAAATAATACCCACATCAACTTGGAAGAGCATGAAACTGAATCTCACTAGGGCAGTTCCATTCCTTCTACTTATCGCTATCTAGCAATGAATAGATCAGAAAAATTTGCAAATGATTTACAATTTCCCTTATATCTGGAAAGGGAATATAAATGAGTGAAAAGAGGAGCCCAAGAGACTATGTGGATATGTGTGA
This sequence comes from Uropsilus gracilis, assembly GCA_004024945.1. Classification (NCBI taxonomy): domain Eukaryota; kingdom Metazoa; phylum Chordata; class Mammalia; order Eulipotyphla; family Talpidae; genus Uropsilus; species Uropsilus gracilis. Next base: position 1,758 of record PVHY01010591.1, read on the forward strand.
GCATAGCAGATGAAATTGCAGTTAAGAGAATAAATACCATCATACTGATGAAGCCTTGACCTTACACAGGTTTCTGAAGGAGACCAGATATGACTTGATACCTGTTGAGTGGATACTTTCTGTAATTCAAAAATTAGCACCTAAGCACTATACTAAACAAATGCCATGGGTGTGTGTCTAGCGTATCTTTTTATTGTTAAATATACTACCTATTCATACCCCTTGGAACTACACACTACTAGTCACAGAAGACTGGACCAGGAATCTATATTTGATCCAAACTAGATCTGTCTATCTGTCTATTTTGATCCAAACTAGGTCAAGAAATCAGAGTCAAATGGATTGATTACCTTTCAGCACATTGGGGTAAGCATCTTTCATCATGTTTCCCAAGAACCAGAGACCTGAAATGCAGAGAGAGAAACAATGCTGAGAAATAAAGGGCAAAAGGCCTGCCTGGAGGCCTGATGGCTCCATAAGTCCTGCGTTTAGTCCCTGGTAGGCCACCTGTCTTTGGATTTTCTAAAATACTCCTGCATCCTTCCAAGAAATTGCTTGTTCCACTTAAGCAGTTAGTTTCTCAGCAAAACAATTTTGCTAAAGAAAGGGAAACACACTCTATGTACATCTGTAATGTGCTTGGAATCTAATTATGATACAAAGGTCCAGGCCCATATCCCCAAAAAACTTCAGTGAAGGTGAGAGAGAAACCACAGGCTTCAGAAATAAAGAGTTTTATTTGGAAAGTAAATACAAAATCATTTTACCTTCATCTAAAGCAAGAGAACAATTATGTTCAAGGAAGACAATTCTATATTTAGTAATTCTTATAAAACCTATGGGACTTTAAAACATACATCCAAACATGGAAGGAGAGAAGTGAGAAAGTAAGGAGAAGTAAGTGAGAAGTAAGGAGAGAAATGAGAAAAAAAGTCAATTTAACCTTTTCTGTAACTTAGGCATGTTCTGTATACAATTCATGTGGTATCTTGCTCTAAGTTGAATGTGAATTCACTCAAAGGAGAGCTGGAGGTACTGTCACTGCAAATATTAATGAACTGGGACAAAGTAGGAAGGTGGTAAAGATAAGATCACATGCAGACCTGGTGATCTCTTAATGAAACAAACCCACCAGCGCTAGCAGAAACCACCAAAGCTAATGACAATTAAAAAGAAGAAAAATAGAACACTCAAATATAATGAAGCAAAGTATATAATGACTAGAGCCTGAAATGCCATTTTAAATAAGATTCTGCCACCATATCTGGTGTCTAAAACCTTAACTGGGGTCAACCTACATGGACTAGATCTAAGTCTTTCCTACTACAAAGAAAAAAGAACCAGAAAAGGAAAACACTGACCGGGATCTTACAGATATAAATGGACTTGTTATGCTTAAGTGGGCAGTGGGTGATGAACCCCAGGGTCCTTTATGAACAGGAGGAGCCTCCGTCTGTCAGAAGAACCCATCTGGAGAAAAAATGAGTTTAAGTTTACACCTTGGTAGATTCATTATCTCACCTTCAAGATCATTATCTCAGACATCTTCTCAAACCACTGGCCTCAAGGCAATTTTGCCTTAAAAAAAAATGAAGATACAATCATTAAAGATAAAGAGGGACATTAATTTAAAGAAACATAATCAAGTACTATTTATTTTTTTTGCTAAAATTTCTTCCTTATTAAGAGAAATACCAACTTCTAAATACTGAAATGCATATTTGTAACTGAACTTTGTATCATGTCATCCCGTGATTTAACAGACAAGGGATACTGCTTTTATCATTATATGTAATGCATTATATGTAATGTTAGTATATGTACTATACATGTACATAGTATATGTGTATGTAGTACATATACTAACACTTAAAGAATTTATCACATGCCAGGGTCATTTGTAATTTGTAACACACCTAACTTAGATTCTTTGCCAAATATTAAAATCCTGTCTGCTTTCTGTTCTTCATTATCAAATAACAAAATTTCACCATTCTTAAGAAACATTCAGGAATCACATTATCATTTCTTTCTGTGGAAATAGGAGGAATTTGATTCTTATTTTGCTTTCAACTTCTAATATTGCATGACAAATTTGATGAAGAAGGCACTTGAGAACAAGTTGTACCTAAGTTAGCTAAAGAACTGATAATTAATACCCGCCAAGATTACTGCAAATTACTAACTGCTTCTTTTTTATTTGCTACAGTTTGCTAAACTTTTGGTTTTGACAGATGGAAGGGATGATTATGCTCACCAATAGGTTGCAAACTAAGTTATCATTTTCTGGTATACTATATAATCTGACTTTACACTGTTATTTCACTCTCCCAGTAAGTATATTCACCTATTTTTGTAACATGAAAATCAGAGTACAGTATCAATTAAAAAACTTTATTTGAAATCAATTCTTGTATCTTGTATGACAACACTACTTAATGACCAATTAGTTATGCAGAAAAAATATTTATTGCAGATAACTTACAGGGAAAGCATGTAGAAACTTAATGAACAGGACACATGACTCATATTTGCTACATTTCACAATTAAAGCTTACATTTTTTAAATTTGATTATATACATATATTTTACATCATTATATCCCCCAGGGTTCTCCTACCACCTTGTCAACAGTGAACCATCATCTTAATCTCTTGTGCCCCTCCCTTCCCTGATTTTACCCCTTCCCCTTCTCTTGTTCTATGCTTCGGCTCTGTTGACAGTTTTAAGTTTTACTTGTTTATTTGCCTGCCCTAGATCCCACATATAAATGAGATCATCCTGTATTTCTCTTTTTCTTTCTCATTTATTTCTGCCAGCATGATTCCTTCTTGGTTCATCCATGTTATCACACATGCCTCAAATTTGTCTTTTTCATTGATGAATGAAATTCACTGATATTCCATTGTGTACATATACCACAACTTTCTAATCCATTTGTCTGTTTTTGGGCATTTGGGTTGTTTCCCTATCCTGGCTATTGTAAATACTGCTGCAATAAACATCTGAGTACAGGTGTCCTTACATATTAATGTTTTTGTATCCTTTGGGTAGATTCCCAGTAATGGAATTGCTGGATTGAATGGTAGTTCCATTTTCAGTCGTTTGAGGGTCCTTCACACAGTTTTCCATAGTTAAAGTCTACATTTTATGTTTATTTCAAGTGTTTCAGTTGGTCAGAAAATTCTAAGTATACAATAAAGATTAACTATAAATATGTATCAAATCATATTGTATGGCTTTGATTTTCACAATGTTACATCAATTATGTCTTATAAAGCTAGAAAAAAATAATTTAATTGTATATGCATAATCTTACCCATGTGGAAAACGAATCCATATTTTTGAAGGATTGTGAAAAAAAGAGAAATTTCTTATATATGAAAGCATGATAATCTGTCAAATATTTTATGAATATTCATAATGGTTAAATCAATAAATCTTTATCACATTTTGTTAGCAACAATAAAAAAGTAAATTGACTTTTGATCAGATTCAAACCTAAAATATCATTCTTTCTGCACTTCAAGAAAGTTTTATTGCAGGTGAAAAGACTCTACAGTATAAAAGCATCAGACTTTAATTACTCAGTGAGTTCCAATATATGCTAAGTATAGAGAATTTAAAGTTAACTGTGATTGACCTAAAATCAATATAGCAAACTCACAATATTATAATTACTATAAGCAGATATACCATCTTTTTAAAGAAATACTAGTATTGCAAATAATTATTTGACTGATATACCAGTGAACATTGTTTTTGGATTTGGGGGAAAAAACAGTTATAGAATAGTCAATTCAACATATATTTAGTGAAATCCTATTGTGAACTAGTTACTTAGTGTTTGTGGAAGTATAAATTGCTTCTTTCCCTTCAAGGAAAGAAATTTATCAATGTGTATAAAGAGTTTTATATGTTTACATTTTTGACACAGTAATTCCACTTCCATACATATTTTCTAAAGAAATATTCAGATGAATTTGTAGGTGACAATTCAAAGATGCAATAACATCAGTACTTTATGAACTCTTCCAAAAAGTGTAAAATAAAATATTATTGCAAATATTATTATTCAAATACTGAATAACATCTTCAAAAAAAAAAAACCTAAAACCCCATATCTCTTATAAATATTGACATATATTCACAACAAAATACTAACAAAATAAATTCAGCAACATATAAAAATAATTTATATAACTAAGTGGGATCTATTCTAGAATGCATAATGGTTTTAACATTTGAAAATAAATTAATGTAACATCCATATCAATGAAATAAAAGTAATCCCTCATGATCTCAATAAACACAGAAAAAGTGCATTTGTCAAATGTCAACATCCTTTCATGATAAAAACATTCAACAAATTAGCAAGAGAGAGACACTTACTTAAAGGATAAAGGACATTTATACCACCATGATCACTACAGCAACATTTACTTAGTAGGAAGTAGGTGGATAGCAAAGTAGAGGAGGTGAAGCTGAGGTGTCTAAAATCAAGGTAATAATGTCATGAATTATAGTTCTACAAAACATTGAAATACAATATAACCATTAAAAAGATTTATGGAAAGTTAGCATAGAGAATAATTAAGCACGATAATACTGTAGACAAATCGCTTATATTTGAATTCCACTTCTACCACGTACCAGATTCAAATTAGTTGGACAAATTACTTCACCTATCTAAACTTCAGATTCTTCCTCTGTAGTGTATTATTATAGCAGTGATTATTTATATGAAGTTCTTACCACATTGCATATCACATAATAAATAAAACTTTGGAAAAATGATTATAGTTTGCTTTTATCAATAGGTTGACAACCTTGAGATATGGGATCAGATTTCATATCAGCAGGATATTAAAATTTATATAAAATATTCAACAAACAATGTATGCTTAGGTAGGTGGTTGGAGGAATGAATGTATGGAGTGGATAAAGGGATGAAATCAGAAATTTATGATGTGATATTATATTGTGTCATATCATTTCTTTTGTGGGGTATGACACCACATGATCATTTTTACTGTTCATAGGTCTTTTTGAAGGATTCTTCTTAGCTTCATATGTGATCTTCATGCATCTTGTCTAGTTTTCCTATACATGTCTGCTAGAAGGGGGTGACACTACTTGAAACACTCATGGACCACAGAGAGACCAGAATAGACTATTTTATTTCAATTAGGACACCAAGCTATCATCGCTACATTTCTATCATTGCTTTCCTTTGAAGCAGCCAGCAGTTTGTTGTGCTACAAGTATATCCCTCATTCAACTTACTCTTTTTTTTTAATGCCCCCTTGTTGGCAATTAGCAATCAAAATCTTAATTAGCTAAATCCACCTGGTTATTTTGCACCTAATAAATCAATTAATTCAATTCACATGGAGGGTATTGTCTTTAGTGACATATTTCAGTCATTATTGACCATCATTGTGTGTCTGCTGTATGTACAGTAAAGACATGATATCCAAGCAGAATTCTTGTTTTGCAGTCTGTCGGGTAAGTAAAGAGTGTGGTTGGTGTTTTTAATGTAGAGAGGGATTTAGCAACTGGTCTCAGAAGGCCAAAATGGATATTAGGAGCCGAGTGTACGTAATAAACAGGTTCATTGTTTAGGTTACAGCCTTCCAGATATGCCTGATGATGTGCAGTGTCATTCATTTAAGACTCAAATTGTATTTGTTCAGTAGAAGAATTATGATATTATATTCTCTGTTGCTGAAATAAAGGCTGCTGAATGGTGGCATAGAGGTTCCAGGAACACATCAAGAATGAATTCCACGTAATTATACTTTGCCCCTAAGTCCTCTAGTCAGTACACACAATGTTAAGAAAGAGGGAAAATTTAAGAGTTTATTTTTAAAATCCACTTAATAATAAACAAGTTTGAGCTTTTTTTAATCATTTAACACTGTTTCTTGAAAGACAAAGTGCTTTTGGGGAAATGATAATAAAATAAAATAATAAATAAAATGATAATAAAAGTGTACAGAGAACGTTAAAGATCAAAGGAAAATCCTTAAAAATAAAATGTTATGCAAACATGATTATTTTTTAAATCTAATTATTCCAGACATCTGACCTAATGAAATCATTAAAAAAAAAAAAACAAATTTCCCATGTAATCTATATATTGAAATGCTTAGATTTAGATGACAAAATATTCCTTTTCCTGAATAGTGTATTTCATAGAGGAGTCTGTACATAATGCTAATTGCTGATAAAATGATAGATTTCAATAAACTATTCTCACTTAGATTAAGTCCTGGGGAAGCAGGGGAGTGAGGGAATGAGGCAAATGTCTAGGGAACCAGCAATACTTGAGAGCTAGCTCTTACAGAAGTACAAATTTGAGTGTCTCTGGTGAAAGGGAAACTTGACTTCAGGAATTTGTCTTTTACTAACAGTTTTATTGAGATATAGCACACAATTCATGTATCATAAAATTTTGCCTTTCGAAGTATACATTTCAGTGGCTTTTCATACAGTATTTAATATAGTCACACAGAAGCATTTAAATATTACCAATATCTAATTTACATTTTCATCATCCTAAAATATTAAATCATATCCATCAGCAGTTATACCCCATCTCCCACCTCCAGTCCTTGGCAATCACTAATCTAATTTGTGTCTCCATGCATTTGCTTATTCTGGATAATTCATATAAATGGTATCATAGAATAAATATGTGGTCTTTTATGAGCATTTTGTCTTAAAAAATGATTTAAGGCTCATCTACATTGCTAGCAAATATCAGTACTTTGTTTTTTTGTTGCTAAATAATATTTCATTTTTCAGATTTACAACAGTAAGTTCACATATTGACCACTATGAATATTTGCTGGATAGTTAAATTATTGCCAACACTAATGATATTTGTGACCTAATTCAGAATAAGTCCTGGGGAAATAGGGGAGTGAAGGAGTGAGGCAAATGTCTAGGGAGCCAGCACCAATTCAATCTCTCTGATACAAGTATGAAAGAGGTAGACAAGACAATAAAATTAAAGGCAAGGAAAACAACCGGAACACTTCAATACAAGAAGAGATAGACAGGAATAGAAGTCTAGAAAAAAAGAAAGAGAGTGGTTTGAAGAGTGAGTGAATATTACACTTTAACCTGGTCCTTGAAGAGGAAGCTGAAAAGTTCTGATGTGTGCTATTTCTCTCTAGTTTCAAAAATTTCCCATGACCTCAGCTCTCCCTCCAGTACAACCATAAGCCTCATTCCTATCCATCCTCTGGCTACTATTTTCTTATAAAAATAATTCCCTCCCAAGTCCCCAACAATTTTCAATTTGCTAAATTCTGTGGGCATTTTACAGACCAGTTCTGAAACTATTGGATCCTGCATATTCAACTCTAAAACTACTAAAACTGCTCTGTGCCCAGATCTCTGCAGCACCACTGTTCTATTTCTTAGAAACTTTCCTTTTTCCTTCCATTTTCTTCATTCTGCTCTGAGTCCTAATTATGCATGTGTTTTTTAGCGACCCTTTTCGTCTCCTGATTTTCTGACTCTGGATGATCACACTAAGGCAGTGACCATTGATTGGCACATGGAACTGCTGAGCATTTTGAATATGTAGTTCAAACTGAGATGTGTTTAAATAGAAAAGTCCTGCAAAATTCGAAGACTTAATACAAAAAAAGAAAACTATATTTCATGAGCTTTTTATATTAAAAATGCATTAATATGATATTTTATATAGTTAATGAGTTAAATAAAATACATTATCAAAATTAATTTTAACTGTCCTCTAGCTTTTTAGCATCATGGGTTTTCTTTTTCCTTTTTTAATTTTAAAAACTTAAATCACATATGAGACTTACATTATATTTCTCTTTGACACAGCTACTCTAGACACTCTCCCTGGGTGATCCAAGTATCACAACTTCTTTCAAAATTGTGTGTATCTAATCTCCCTATTTTTTGATCTTCAGAGTTACGTACAGTTGACTTTTGAAAAATAGGGTACTGACACCTCCCTACCCCCAGAGGTCAAAAAATCTGCATATAAATGTTTTACTCCCTTCAAAATGTAATAACCTGCTATTGAACATTAAACGTATTAATAAATACGCAGTTCACAGATATTTTGTATGCTTTATCTACTATGTACTGCATTCTTACAGTAAAATCAGAGAAATGAAACTTTTTTCTTTTTTTTTTATTGAGATAGCATTAGTTCATAAGATTACATCACACCCACCACCTAAGATTCATTCATCTACCACCACCAGCCTTTTACCCATTCTATCTTCCCCTTTCCCTCTGGTAACCATCATTCTGTTGCCAGAGTCAAAAGGTATGTTTTTGTTTCCTATATATTCCACAAATGATTAAAGCCATAGTTTTTGTCTTTTTCCTTCTGACAGAAATGAAAATGTTAAGAAAATCGTAAGGAAGAGAAAACTCAGGGGCCAATTACATCAACCTCCTGGGGCTATTTCCATATGGACAACAGGTCACAATTGCAGGCATTTATTTACTGCTTTCTATGTGCCAGGCACCATTTTAAATACTTAACAGGTGTTAATTCATTTTTAATCCACAATGACTCTGATTAATCCTCTATTTTACAGTTAAAGAAACAAGCCACAGAGAAGTTAAAAAATGTATCAAAGTTCACATAAGTTGTGAATCCCAGAGGCAAATGCAGGTTACTCTACTTCAGGAGTCTATTTTCTCTCTAAAGATTATGCTAAATAGCCCCCAAATATTCCTCACAAAACTGAAACTTCACCCGTTCATTGTTCAACTCACCACACCATGTCCCTCACCAGGACTGAGCTGTAAAACATATTTTCCTGTGCAAATAACTTGCACTCCAGGGATAATCTGCATGGACCTCTTGCCTTCCATTTCCTCATCTAGGTGGGCTTGGCCAAAGAGGAATCATCCAGCAGATATGAGGGGAAGCCCAGTATGCTAGCCCAATGTTTGACTCTTCCTGTACTGCCCTGCAGGGCTTCAAAAAGTCAGGTCCTGACCTGTATCCTTGACTGAGGTCAGAGTTGTCAGGCAGCCACTCCACACAGCCACTCTCTCTTCAGCGTCCCATAGCCACTCCTTCCAGATCTTGGGTTGATTAACAGCATTCCCTGCCACCACAACACACACACTATTATTGGTCCCAAGGAGCTGTCTATTCCTCATATTTTCTTTATACCCTGCACACATCTTTATAAATAATTTAAACACTAAACTCTCCTCAAATCACCTAACCTGAGCGTGCTTCCTGTTTCCTATGGGGACCCTGACCATGACAAACATATTCTTTTTTCTGTACTCATTAATTCACCTCTTGGGACCATCTTTACCCAGTCACAAAAGATAAAATTAAGAATGATGCTTAATTTTATCCTCCCTTCACACTCTCTTCATACCTAATTTAACCTTTATTGATTTTACTCAATTTGCTTCTATTCTTTTTCTTTCTTCCTTTCTTTCTTTCTTTCTTTTCTTTCTTTCTTTCTTTCTTTCTTCTTATTTGGCATTTTAAAGGACATGTTTATTAGGGAAAGGAGAAAGGAAAAAATAGGCGCCTGTATAATCACAAGTTAGCAGTGTTGGGAGGAGAGTTGTCTCATTTTGCTTCTTAAAGGAGCTCTTGAGACCCTCATCCTTTCTCTACATTGTGGTACCAACTCCAAAGAGATCTGCTCACACTTATTCTCAGTAGTACAGCTAAAAACAACTCTCTAAAATGAAAACTCTCAGTAGGACTCTCCCTTGTTCAAAACTCTTTCATTCCTCCATGCCACAAAGCCCTGTTTCCTCTCCAAGAGCATATGCTATCAGTCTCTACTGGACCACTTACCCTCCAAAATCAGCAGGCTGCTGTGGTTCCATGTTCTCACCCCCTACACCTTGTTTCTCAGTTCCATGACTCTGCACTTGCTTCTGCTCACCACCTCCATCAACTTGGATTTCTTAGTCAGACACCCCTAAAAGGATCATTCTGTGCTCATCAAAGGATTGGTTCCATCAAGCCTGGTTTGTTATGGTATGTTGCTGGAGCTACAACAGTGGTGAGCGACAGTGACAGCTTCATGAGTTGTGAGCTACACAGTCCCACAGGGACACTATTTAGAAGGACTTTGTTTGCCCATTTGTGCTTTGCTGCTGCTGTCTGGATAGTCTCAATGTTTAAACAAGATGCCCTAGATTTCATTTTTTGCTGAACCCTGCAAATTATATAGCGAGTCTTGCTGGGAGGTAAGAACTAACAAGCACAATTGGGGAGAAAAGTATGTTTAATCCTCTATACATTCTTTTCACGTAATCAGGCCAACTCCACTCCAGAAAGCAAAAGAACTCCCTATCCTCACCTTGGTTATTTTTCTTATCTGGATCATTTCTTAGGAATAAGATGAACATAATGTCCTAAAGATAGTTCGAAAAGAATCAGAAGAAACAATCAATTGAAAATATTTTTATATTGGAGAGTAACATACAACTTTTGTGGAAATAATGCAGCTAGTGATTAAAACACTACAATTCAGGATCTTCAAATTCATGCAATATACATTTAAACTACTGAGGAAACTTCTGAAGGAATAACTGCCTATGTTGTTTTCTTTTCAGTATTTAAATGTCAGTACAGACTTAATTTTACAAAAATTTTATGGAAAATCTTTTCATAAATTTCATATTCATGAGTTCATTGATTTAGAAGTGAGAATCATGATGGTTCTTATCCCTGCTCTACTCTGGGAGGCAGTAGAACATAGTGTGAAAGTCAAAGTTTCGAAGAATGATGGTTTGCAATCTCGGCTCAATTTACTTTGGCTCAACCCTTGAAGATTCTTATATTCTTATATTTTAAAGATTCTTATATTCTTTATAGCCATTAAGTTTCCTCAACTTTAACTGAGAAGGGAAAACTCATCCCATAGATTTGTAGTAATGATGAAACACAATAATGCACATAAAATGTTTGACTACATGCCAACATGCCAGGATTTCAGTTCCTATTACAATTGTTGTCATTAGTATCCCTTCCTTATTTTCAAGTGGAAAACATGTCTAAGAAGACCTAGTCTGTAAGTTTTGATAGAATATTTAAGATCTTGAGGCTTCAATACCCTCATTTATGAAATGAGTGTTTTCTAGGATGTCCCTGGGAGAGAACAGATACCCTTTAAGCATGTAAATTGGGATTCAGGGTTCAGCAATGTGCAGGATATGTGGCACACAACAGAAAATGTACATACAATTCCTTCCCCCACTTTGCTTTTACCACTTAAGGTAGTGTAAATGGTAATCAAAAAAATTTTTTAAAGTTTACTTTCTCTAACAATGTATAAGAATAAGAACCAAAGTATGTAAGTATAACAACCAAAATACACTTTGTTCTGTTCCCAAAACACTTTTATGAATTTTCTCATTTGTTGAGTTCACACAGCTGGTAACTGACAGTCTGGAATATTACTAAATTTTGTGCTCTTTCCTCTTCACCACCAACTTAAGCTATCAGATACTTGGAGGTTTGCTGTAGTGCTGGGTTCAGGAAATTACTTGTGCACGATTCCTGATAAGCAGATAAATAACCTATAGACAAGTGCTTTTTCAGTGCTTAGAAACCAAACTCTCCTTTTCTTCCAATTGACATCTATCTATCTGTCATAAAAATTGTCAGATTAGAGAGAACAGGATCCAAATTGTGGGTACATGGACCATATGCAAAGTCCACAGGGATTTACAAAAATAAATATACCTGTGTCTGAAGCCTATTAAAATCAGTCCTAAATTGATACAAGGTGTTGGTTTAATTTCCTAGTTTTAGAAAAGATTTATTATATCCTAATTGTCAAGCACCAAATAAAAGGCCCCATCCCCAAAATAAAACCTTTGTTTTCTTGTGAACTGTTCTCCACAATAGACCAGACCACATTGTAAATAAATTTATCTCATTTTTTTAGATGTTCTTCTCTTTTAGCTCTAGTCTCACTACATTTGGCCTAACGTCAAACTCTGGTTCTAGTCCACAGTACAGTAATTCAAGTTCCGTGATCTTGGGACCATTCAGACAGGGTCTGGGGCCTCTCATTGGGCTGCTCTCCTTAGAAGTTTACCTTTTCCTGTGGATAATAGCTCATTTCCCACTCTTCCTGCCTCTAACAGGGCCCACTCAAGATTAATCATACCACAAGACAAACCTCTAGTTTCTTGGTCATTGACTTGCTGAGAAAAATTAACTCTCCCAGTCACCAAATTATGAGAAATGGCAGTGAGTTTTATCACGAATTCGGTGATAACTCCATTTTCTGACATGACCAGAGTTGGCACAATTTGTATAATGGTACTAATAAGCATAATTATGTGAAAACTATTGCTGCAAATGTCCTAACACCTCTAGATTTTATTTTTTAACTTTAAGTGATCCCTCTGGAAGTTTTACATAGGAAATTGCATTTATAGAAAAATTTTGACCTCCTCTGGGAGAAATGGAGCAAAAAAGACACTCTACTTCCCCTTTTTCCTTTGCTGCCCAAGAGCTCAGAGATACAGGTCAACAATAACATTTGCCTCCTGCTTCTTTCTTTTGATCCTTTCCACTTAACCACCTTCTTAATTTGGTTCAAGCAATTTTTTCAAAAGAGAAGGTTACAGATAAGTCATTGCATATGTATGTAATAAAGGCTTTCTGTTTTCCAAAAATGGTCTTATCCACAATCAGAAAGAGAAGGGTCCCAAGTATCTTCAGACTAATTGAGGAACAGACAGACAGACCAAGACTTCCTTATCCTTAAATCTATGAGCTGAAATTGTGGTTCTCAAACTTCAGGGAGGATGAGAATCTCCTGAAGGATTTATTAAAATACAGCTACTGGGCCTCAAGCCCAGAATTTTGATTCAGTGTGTCTGGGATGGAGCCTGAATATTTGCATGTCTAACACATTCCACAGTGATACCAATGTTACTGATCAGGGAGCAAAATTTGAAGACTATTTTTTTTTTTTAATTTGAAGACTATTGACCAGAAGAACTCACCTTCTTAAAGAGATGTACAAGTAAGGAAGCTACTGAATAAAGCCTACTTACACAAAAGGACAAACTAAAGTGGAATAGGAGATAAATAAAAAGGTGAAGTACATATACAGGGAAAAAATAAAGATCAAAACTGATGAATGATGTCAGCAACCTGAACCCATGCACAAAGTCCTTGGAAAAGTTGGTGAGGGATAACCTAAACTGAGACAAAAGGCAGGTGGGGAGGCAGGTCCTTCGGAGAGTTGATTTGCATATAGCCAAGAAGCAGAAATGTTGCGGCATGAATAGTAAATGGTGTTCACCAAAAGGTCCATTCAGCAAAGCTTAGTCTATCTTTGCTAAATAAATGAACAATAAAGAACTTTGACTGGTAGTAAGAAAACTTCTTTCCAAGGGTCAGATGAAGATATAAGCAAGGAAAGACTGAATTGTGGCAATTTTTGAATGTGAAATCAAATTGAGAGGTTTGGTTTTGATTTTATAAGCAATGAGAATTCATCACAAGATTTGGCTAGAATAATAAGCATTTTGGATGAGTATTTTGGATCCAAAGTGAGCATTTTGAATCTTTGTATAATGATGAGCGTATAAAAATAATTTATATACTTATAAATGTTATGAATAATATAAATATTTTATTAAAAAATTATTAGTAATTCATATGAATATAATTGCTGCAGATAATTGTTATATATGAGCATTACATCATTGTTATGTTTCTATAAATATAGCATTTATTCTAAAATAAAAAATATTTTATATACTAAAATATTTGATTTCATATGACTTACTGCCATAAAATTAACACACAGGAAGAAAGAAAACTCAAAGGAAGCATTAAAAAGAATTGTCATAGACTGATGTATATAGCGGAAAATAGAAAACCGATATGAATTAATATTTTCAAACCGGGGTGAAAAGGAGAAAGATAGTATGATACAAGTTTAAGAAAAAAAGATAATAAATTTAATCTTAAAACAAGAGTGGGGGAGGAGTAAAATGGAGCAAGGGGGTGTCTAGCAGGCAACAAAAAAAAAACAGCACTAGTTGAGTGAGGCAATAGGGCTGGAAATGTAGAGGCATTCTTATAGAAATGATAATCCAGTCAGGGACAATAACACTCATGTCAGCCTTCCCTTCCTCAGTCCTATACAGCTCCCTGGAGCACTAACATCTCTGGCAGATTGCAGCTGAATACCTTCCTCTTACCCCACAGTCCTTGTCCAGGTTGTCAGAGAAAGGCGTGTCAGTTACATAGAACCACCCTTGCTGGTGGCTGGCACCAGCCTGGGTCCAGAGGCCAGTGTGCATTCACAGCCTTCTCAGGGCCTGGAACTTAGCAGCCTGATTCTATGGCAACCCTGGCAGGCCCCAGCTGGCAGTAGTGGAGATGGCAACAGCAAAGGCCTCTGTCACCACACCCAGGGGGCAATTCCTGCCAAGAGAGGGAAGGGTCAGGCCAAGGCTGGAGCCCAGGCAGGCAACAAGCTCCTGCTAGATTTTGAATACAGTTGGAGGTGAACCAGAAGGAGATATTACTCTAGCAACCAAGGCCAACAGGAATGTCAAGGCAGTGGGGGGCGGAATGTGACGACACTGAGGATAGTTGAGAGATAAGAACCCAGAAAGGCTTTCTGGTAAGGAGGGAAAACTGAAGGGCATCAGGGGAGATGAGAATAAAAAGTTCCTTCATGTTTTGAGAAGAGGTGAAAGAGAGAGGAACATGAGAGCTAGGGAAAGTCTTTTGAGAATATATGATTTAACAAATTGGAAGCTTTGGGGAAAAGCCAAAGATTCAGTCATCAGAACAAAAGGACTGAGATTATTCATAAGGACTTAGAGTATACTGGAAGAAAATGGGGACCTTAAAACACAAAGTGAGACCAAGAAAAGTGAGTATTCCCATATCTTGGAGTTGCAGCTGATTTAGTCCATCTAAATGTGTAACAGGTCACCACACACATTTCCTGGAGTGTTACTGAACATATCTAGTGTGTGAATGGTTTCCCAGGTGTGGTCAGCAGTGTTCAGCACTTTGGAGACCTGTCACCAGGGATGGTGAGCAGGGGCCCTGACACAGGGGATCATTTGGTCTTCGGCTGCAGGAGCAGAGAAGGGCTGGAGGAAAACAGGTCCATGGAACCACAGGGTCCTGTGGGTCACACTTGCATGATACAAAAAGGAAAGCAGAATTTTCAAAATTTATCAGATTCCAAGCCTGGGAATCCAAAAGTGTCAAGAAAGTTCTGTTCTTTGTGTCCTGGGGTGGTGTTGTAGTAGAATCTGGAAACTGGAGGGAATTGGACAGGATTTGCTCTTTGAAATTGCACGTTGTTAATGGACTGAGAACAGAGAAAACCAATTTGCTGATCATATCAAGGTCCCTCTGGAAAGTGTCAGCGTACCTAAAGTACAATGCAAGTAGTCTTACAATCAAAAATTTTATTTAATCATAGTGAAGGCATCACAAATACTGGCATTGTCACCCTTTTTAGGGGAAACATGACCTTCCAAAATGTCAAATATCTGACCCAGATTTCTGGACCGCCCATCTGAGTTCTTTCAGTGACATGGTCATGCCACCACAAAATATTCTTGCTTTCCTGTCTGTGTTCCTTAAAATCAGGCTAGTGGAGACAGCCTGTCTGATAAGAGACTTAATTCCACAGTTCCTTGGGGCTGACAGAACAAGATGACTGTGGGAGAGGAATGATGCTATCTATCACGCTTTCTTTGACAGAAGTGTACAATGCTTATCCCACTGAAACAAAAGTAGGAATTAAACAAATGCATGGGTTACAGTATTGTTTTTCTTCTATAATAGGAAATAAGGGAAAAACAAAAGCAGACTTTGAACTCTCACCATTTTCTGTAAAGACATATTACTTTAAAGTCAGAATGAGTCAGCCAAAGAGAGGTCATTCTTAGCTTTTCCTGAAGCTCTGTTTTCTCAAGCATACTCCCAAATATTAGGTCCTAAAAAAAAGGGTTTATGATGTCCAAAGTAAACGAGCCAGAGGCAAGAGTAGCACTCAAATATCTTTTTAATCATTACTACTTTTCCTTCTACTTCTCAGCATGTAAACCTAACTGCCAGTCTACCAGGTGGTTGTGACAACCAATTCAAAATTTCAGTAAATGTGAGAGCCATTGACACCAGCAATATGTTAAAATATATAATTGTCATCCATTGGAGCACAATGCCACACGAAACTCTAATACTCTTAATTCTTGAAGTTATTTTTTGGACTATAAATGTTTGTACACCCAAACATAGAAGCCTTTTTTCAGTTCTAATATAGAATCGGTGATCTAAAAAAAAGTGTTAATGACCATCAGGTAAATTTTTGAACCTCAAAGGCTGTCACTATGATGGTGGCTGGAGGAAAAGGGAGGCTCTTCATCAGGTTTGGGTGCAACCTAACAGTTGCTATGATCTCTCAGGACCAGAACAAAAGTGTGTGGAGGGACAGGCGACCTTGGTGGCATTGCCAGTCAAAGTTCAGCATGCCCTGTATCCATCCTTCTTGGACACGACTGCAGTGCCAGGTGTGAGTCTTTGGTTCTCTGCCCAGGTTTGCAGTAATTGTAAATGGTGCCAGTCACTTCCAGTCACGGCCAGAAAGAGTGTCCTGATGGTGAGTATATTGTACTGAGTCAGACGAGGACCCAGCCAGGCACACAGCTCTGGAAAACAGAGTATCCCAGGCACTGTTTTAAGGATAAAGTAACATATCCTTAGAAGCCAAAAGAAAGTCTTCCTAAATGAACCCAGGTTACAAATAAAACTGCAATTTTTGCACTTAAGTTGCATGTGTTTCTCTCATAAATTATGAAATTTACAATTTCTAAAAATACTCTTTGCTTTCAGTTTTTGCACTGCTAGCCATTAACATGGGGAACTGGACTGTTTAATTGATCTTACGGTTCTTGAAATACTATCATTTGCTTAAAGGTAAAAATAAAAGGAACCTGATGTTCTGCAGACCGCCCAGTCACTAGCAATGCTGACACTAAAAGGAAAAATGACTGATCCTTCCTAAAATGGAGACTTGTTCATTCAAAACCATTTCCCCTCTTTTAAGTTTTAGAGCAATTAAAAAGAAAAAAAAGCAATGGTCCATACTAAAATGATTAAGTTCAAGGATGTTTGCTATTATAGAGACAATGCTTCAGAACTGAATAAATGTAAAAGTGAAACAACTTTTACTCATTGTGAAAAAGTATCATGATGTTTTCATGTTGAAAATATATTCTAAATATGGACTTCTCAAAATATATTCTTTTAGTCCTTAAGAATGTATGACTATAGAAAAAAATAATTACCTTTTCAACTTGAGCGAAGGAAAACTGTTGGAACAGTTTAGGCAATGCCTATCCAATATGAAAAAAATGTTTTTTGGACCACAATTCATTCTCTAAACCTTCAAAAGCCTATCATTTATCATTAATTTTGAAATAAAACAGGAAATACCTGTACTAAGAGAACCTTTGAAAACAAGCAGAATAATTGGCAAGGAATATTTTGGGAGGCACTGACAATAATGTAATGCCTGGATTAGTCTTTCAAAAAAACATGAAATTGTAGCTGGGAGGCATATGTAGTTAAAGATTCAACATTCCAGTGTTAAGAATTATAACCCAGTTCTCTTGATATTCTGACATATTATTTAACAAAAAGCACATGGAAGATGTTCCCAGAACCCAAGTGCAGAGCTCTTCGTGAATCCTCAGTGGGGAAGGGGCTCACAGATCTAAATACACAGAGGTTTGAAAGTGCTGTTGCGCTGGGAAGTTTCGACAATGAAGAAAAACACTTATACAAGTATGTATATACATATGCATTAATGTAATGTAAGCCTGCTTTATTCAAAAAGAGGAGTCCGAGATGACTGGATTTGTCTTAACCTGGCTTCATTCTCCAACTGCTAATATTGATCTTCAGAATGTAAAAATGTGTATTATCATTGTGATAACTATTGCATTATCATTGGGTAAGTGATTGTATTGTTATCAGGTATTACTTTTCTTCAAATAGGTCTTAAAGTTTTCTACCTCTGTGCTGTGCCTTTGCTTAGGACATTCTTTTAATTTAGAATGCTTTCCCTGCGGATTTCACTCAAAGTTCATTCACATGATACATCCTCTCCTCCCTCTGTTTTTTGGCCCTTTAAGTCATATTTTACTTTACTTTGGGTTAAGCTTATTAACTATTCCATTCCTCTTTCTTCTTTTCCCCTTCTCCCATTCACCACAAAGACTAAATAATACACTGTTTAAAGGAAAACATTTTCTTTTCACCTATGTTTAACACTGTTTAACAATGACTTTGCAATAGTGGGCTTTCAAGTAATAGTTGATAAGTTAAAATGAATTTTACTGAATTGAATTTTTGAATTCTCTATGGTCTTAAGGAGAAAATTCTCTTTTCCTGGTATTTTGGTGTTGTTTATTTAGAAATAAGTTTTTTTAAATCACTTAATATGAAATACATATTTTTTCTCTTTTTTCCCCTATTAGTTACTGCATGTCCTCTTTTCCTCCCTCCCTCCCTTCCTTTTTTCCTTTGAACATTAATTGAATACCTGCTTTCTGGCAGTTACAAGACACAAAGAGAAGAAAAAAATAAATAAATAAAATAAAATATGGATTAAAATTTAGAATTTAGCCGGGCACGGTGGCTCGTGCCTGTAAGCTTCAGCCTACGAAGCAGCCGGGGCTAGGGATCGCGGTTCGAGTCCCGCCTGGGGCCCGTAGTGAGACCTAGTTCCCAAAAAATAGCTGGGTGTGGTGGCGCGTGCCTGTAATCCCAGCTACCTGGGAAACTGAAGCTGGGGATTGCTTAAGTCTGTGGTACCCTGGGCAATGAGAGCCTGCGATTCCACAAGCAAAAATAGCAAGACCTAGTCTAAAAAAAAAAAAAAAAAAAAATAGAATTTAATTATTTTGACAGAAGTAATATTCTAAATTAAGATAAAAACTTATCTGATGCAACTCTCATAACAAGAAAATATTTTTATGCATTACCAAAAAAAAAAAATCCTAAGTAATGAAAGTTAAATCCATTCCTGTCTCAAATTAAACCAGTTCCTCTTTAGGTGAACAAATTTTCCATCAGATAATAAAATTATTCATAATATGTCAATGACTTTATCCTAAACTATAACATTTTAAAAGATTGGAAGAAAAGTAAGTTTGTTTTATCCTTACACAACCCCACTGCCACTGCCCCAGTCCTTAGCATTGAAAAGGCAAATTGCTTAACCCTTCTAAACTGCCTCAAGGGTAAAGGGAAATTATTCAGTCATTCATTCACAAATATTTATTGAATACCTAGCCAGGCAAATGTTCTAGAGGCTAAATTTAATAATAGGGAGAAAAAGCATCCAACTCAAAATGAATATAATTAGTTCTACCTTTGAAGAAAACTGATTTAATTCATGTCGGTGGAGATAGAGCATTGCCAGATAAATATAGGACACCAGTTAAATTTGAATTTCTGATAAACAACAAATAAAAGTTTAGTATAAGTACATTCCATGCAATATCTGGAACGTACTCATAATAAAATGCTTATTGTTTAAATGAAATTCAGATTTAACTGGAGGTTCTTCATTTGGATTTGCTTAATATAAAACCTTAGTGGGAAAGGACTGGCTGCATTGCTACCTTCCTTTTGCAGAAGTTGATTGGAACTGAAGGAATGAGATCCAGAACAAAAAATCTGGCAGGTGAGGCATGAGGCTTTGAGTTTGTACAACTGTGTGGTGAGGGCAGAGAATCAGGACATGGGAGCTGACTGCTTCACATAATAAAATTATAAAGCATTAGGAAGCTGACTCTGAGGATGAGAAAGGAAAAGGAATTGTGTAAGGTTGTAGGTGGATGGAAACCAGGCCGAAAAATCCAGTTTTAGTTAACAATTCTTCTGCTCCCCAAGTCTACAGCAATGTCTGCTGCAAATACACATTTATATGTATGCAGAGGGGTAGGTGTTGTACTTCAGACTTTCAACACTTTACCTCCTTTTATTGTGCACATATTATTTACTGTGAAATAAACCATATTTCACTTGAGATCCACTTTGCTCCCACATAGCTACAGAAATAGTGCTGGGTCCTCTGGAGCTGGCCAAGAGAACTGCCCATCCAAAGGACATCTGTGTCAGTTCTTGCTCAAGGTCCTGAGCCATCGCATCAATGTGCAATGTGCAATGTGCCTTCCTTAAAGCCAATAAATTTCTGCCAAACATCATGCTTGTGTCTCTTGCTCCAGAGGTAAAGAGAAATCACTTTATACTGACTGTTCTGGATGGCTGAAGCCAGTGCCAGGTGTTTCCATGGCATTATCAAATGACAGCTCCCCAAATACCATCGCAGAAAGATGAGCCATATCTGCCTGGCTGTTTTGGCCAGGGCCCTCAGTTACCTGGAGTTTCTCCATACCCTCTGGGTCTCTGGGATTCTATATCCAACTGGCTGTCAGGCCTGAGGTCCCACCAGACCAGTCTTGGGCTTGTCTATGACTGGACTCATGCAGAGAACCTCAGATACACCCTGTGTCTGTACTCGGAATGCACACTCTCCCAAATACAACTCTGAAGACTTGCTCTTAGTCTGTTTATTTCAGTTTGGAATCCTCCTCATAAAATCTGGAATCTGAAATATACCGCATTAATCATGGTGCAAGTTTTCCGTTTCCTACTAGGACAATCTCTTCTGCTCCATCCCAGTTTCCTCCCTCCAAGACTCATGACTCCTTCCCTCAACTTATTTGTCAAAATACCTTGTCACCATTTAGTCATATCCTCTAATTTGTCTCCTGGGACCTGAACAGACAATGTGACACTCTCATAATTCTATATTTCATTCTCTTTCTTGCAGCTAAGAATGCATTTAAGAAAGTCAGAATTGCTCGCCTGTTACTCCACCTGTAGTGAGAGAAAGAAAAAGATTGCATGTGAGTCATGTTCAGTGCTGTGCGAAATCACAAAAGTCAGTGGTTGCAAACAGAAATACATGTCTTGCTCACTGAACAGAAGTGTCAACAGCTGGCTCTTCCTCTACATGGTCACTTGGAGCAATGGTCCTTCTGTCTGGTGGCTCCATTACCTCATAAGGCTTCAGATTCAAGTGTTTTCAGTTCACAAATGAGGAAAGAGAAGGTGGAGAGCATAACATATCCCTGGTTCTTAAAAATTCCAGGTGGAATCATAGCTTCATGCAATGCAAAGGGCTGGGAAATGTACAAGGTTTCTGACTTGCGTCAAGAACCACAGGTAACTTCTCTAGGTATATTTTATAGGTAGCTATCTATTCTTTGGTAAGGTCACTATTCAGTGACAGCTCTACACAAAGGGAGTGGACATTTGAGGGTTCTGTCACAGATGGGAATCTCATTTGTTTCATCCAAATGCACAACTTTCACCCTAAGAAAACATTAATATGTAAAAATGCTATTATCAAACATATTGTGAATAAAAGGCTTATGTGGAAAAGAAATAGAAAATGAAGCGATTTGATGATACTCTGAGTGTTTTATATATCTAGTGCCCTTCATCTGTGTAGGGATCTTGAAAGCTTCTTATTTTTGTTATTTCATATAGGGTAAAATCACAGAACTATATAAGTCTAAAAATGCTTGTTAAGTAGATACTTTTATTCAACACATATCAAATGTCTACTGTGACAATAGCCTAGGAACTAGAAACATTAGGAAAATAAGCAGGGTCCTTCTTCTCAGTAGTAGGCTATGGAGTAAACAATGTTTGTCAAAGTGATTCCTTTTTTTGAGACTAAATGATGTGCTTACCCTTTTATAAGAAATGACTAGATATTAGATCCTTCAATGGTCTATATGAAGAAAATCTCTAAGCAAATGCTAAATAGTTTGACTGTATTTCTTATGTGTAGAATCTGTGTCTTTAATGATCGGGGTTGGTTTGCATTACCAAAGAATAGTAGCTGCCTACAAAATATACCAAGAGAAGTTACCTGTGGTTCTTGATGCAAATCATTTTCCTTTACTGACTTGACTTGGAGGCAGTGAGGGGCAAGGGGGAGTAGCAATTAACTGATAAGTTAAAACAAGAGACCAGTATCAGGCATCATCAGTCTTAGCAATGTTAACAAACTTGTAACAGAAAGAAAGAATAAGGGAATGGATCAGAGGACCAAACACTGAAACAGGAAAACAAGGAAGGGGGTGGAGGGTGGGAAGGAAGTTATTCTGAACTGGATGTGCAACTTGGAGTCAACCTAGAGTAATACTAAGCATGAGTCAGGAGAAAGGACTACTTTTAAGAGTCACTACTATTCTAAGTCTCCTATACTCAAGAAAATGCATCTAACCCCTGACTTGTTGGGCAGGGGGTGTGGTGATACCTTGAATACCTGAAGAACAGAATGAGACTTTTCAGGATTTTAAAGTTGGGTAATTAATTTGCACAGAATTTTTTATACCATTGGAGATGGAAAACTGGCATACAGGTTCATTGAGAATGGCAATGTGCAAGCTTTTTCCAGATTGCCAAGTACATAAAGTACTTTTTCAGACTCCAAAAATCCACATCGTTCAGCTTTCCTTGGTTGAACTCAGCTTGTATCAGGAACCTTGTCATGAAGATCCACCATTTGAAAAGATCTGCTTTCCGTTGTTGACCACCTTTATATTATTTACTATATTTTATGGTGGATTACTATTTATGTGCTCCTTATTTTTCTTATTTGATAGAAAACTGTTGGCAGTAAAAAAGCAGTGGCTAAATACATTCTCTGGAATCTGAACAGATCTTGAAGTACTCCACCCAGGCCACTTAATAACTGTGTGACCTCAAAGCAATAGTCAACCTCTCTAAACCTCAATTTCTTCCTCTAAAAATGAATGTTTTAATAATATGTGAAGTATCAATAGCGTGCTACTTGGGATACAGTACCTGGTGAATGAAAACTAATTTTATTAGAACTTTTCCCTTTGTTAATTAATTTAATAATTTCAACCTCAGGAAGCCAGTATTCTAAAAGCCATTTTCCTCAGGAGAGCTGTCTGTTGCTGAAGTTATAGAAAACTTCTTAAGATTATATAGCTAATTGGCAGAAAATCTGAATTTGAACCCAAATCATATTTGTGCTACCTCTCCTCCAGAGAGGAGAGAGCCACTATTCACACTGACATATACTATGAGGTTTTAATGACCACATTTGTGCGCTTTGTTTTTTCCAATGAAACAAATAGCTTCATAATGATGGATCTTTGTTCTTCACAGAGATCTGTGTTCTTCACAGAAATAACAGTTAGTAAGAATTCCATGCTTTATAACTTGAAGTCTGAAAGTAGATATTATTTGTAATTATGAAAAATGATTTTTTAATATACAGAAATTTTAATTGTTTTACTAATGCCAGGCGGTCAGAGTCCATAAATATTGTAAAAATATAAGAAGAAAATAAGTTAAATTTTGTGAAAAAATATAATCATCCTAATTTAATATAATAAAATATAATATTCCTAAGTTTGTTTCTATGTAGCTTCAGAGTCAAAAGCCAGGGACTATCTAACTTCATTTTGTGGATATATCCCCCAGAGAGTTTAGATGATGATGAGCTGCTGAAATCTCTTTGATCTAGTTATTCCTCCTCTAAGAAAAAGGGGAAGAGGATGGAGATTTTAAAAAATTTAAATATCAATCTAATGCAAAACTAGATAAATTTTAAAATAGTCTACTTTGCAAAAGATGCATGACTTAATTTTATCAATCATATTTATTCATCCACAAATTCTAGTACAATCATAAACTGATAATTTACTTGTTTTTTAAAGAACATTTTTCACCAAGAAAGAATTAAAATAGCAATTACTTTTAATTATTTTCAGCTCAGATACTGACCATATTTCTCAAATTAATTTATACCATTCAGAAAGTACTTTATCGCTGACATATTAAAATGCTCTTTAATTCCACATAATATTTTTTTGACTTTTTCAGTGACTCCCCTGTCAATGGAGTCATACTTTGGTCACTCAAGAATTCAAACAGCATTTACTATGCCAATAACAAGCTAGGTACTGTGCTCGATGCTGAGGGACACAAGCCTAAAAAGATAAATTTCCTACCCTCAACAAGTCTCTCAGCAAATGTGCAAATGAATAATTTTATTTTACTCTTACATTAAATAAACATATACAAATTCCTCTAAGCATCATTAAATAACCTCTATTTTAAGCAAGTCTGTCTTGATGTAAAACTCCACTATTTAAGTATTCAATGCCCTAATGAAGATTTTTAACCCTGAGTCTGCTCTTTTACTGGTTTTGTCTTAAGCTGTATTTGATTAACCCAATGAATGATTTTTATCATCTGATAAATATTTGAGTGTCATCTTGTATAAGGCAATACATTAGCTTCTCTGCAGGCTAAAATGAGTGGTATAACCAGTAAGTGATTGTAAAAATTAATGGAAAAGGTAGGAGCTTGAGCTGGGACTTTGGGAAATATGAAGATATATTTCCAGTTACTAGTCTTTGCAACAGAGTTAATGAAGATGATATCCATTTAACTGGGTGAGTACTTTCTTTCCTTAAGAAACCTGCCAGTCACATGCCAAATATTTATTATTTCAGACAGGACTTCTACCCAGAAACCTTTTCTGTTGCCATACCCTGAAAAGACATTTAAATTTAAAGACCTTATACTCACTGGTTAAAACTTCCAGTAAGCTCCAGATAGGTATTAGTTTTCTACTTCTGTTCCTTCTCCAGAACTAGGAATATATACCAAAATATTAACAAGGACTTGAGCATAAATGAAAGTGATTTGTGTTTGATAATATGCAATTCTATGATCATTTCACTTCTTTTTAACCCAGTGCATTTTCTTTTAAAAATTTTAAGAATTAAAAGATGACAAAACCACTTTCTCCAGAGTCAAAGGCAGCTTTTAACTACCAAAACTGACTCCCATGTCTTAAGACTTAAAAATGTAAGAAATAAGACCAAGGAAGAGGAGTTTTTATAATTCAGAATTTCTTCACTCATCAACTCCCAGCATTTTTCCCCTGAAGTAGCTCTTTCGTTCCATATTTATTTGACAGTTATATCCCACTGGTCTCCCAGGGGAGATGAAGGAGAGGTTATTTGTAAGTACAGTGTCTTTAACAGGAGAGGGGACAGGGAGGAGAGGTCGTGAGACAAGAATAGCTAAAAACCAGTCTTTGGAATGCAGTCCCCAGAGGATCAATTATAGGCCTGTGTCAGTTTGTACATCAGAAGCATCAGAACCAGAACGTGAGGGTTTTTCCCCCTAAACATGTGAGACTTGCATAGAACTGCCTTGGTGGGGTTTAGGCATCCTGATCTTAATGTCAGTTTTGAACAGCGATTGATTATAGGTTTCCTTAGAACAAACTTCACCCAGCAGATATGTACTTTGGTGAGTCCATGGAGAGCTTGCACCCATCAGGTTACCAGTTTGTAAATAAGGAATTCAGTCTATTGTTAACATTCTCTGTTCTCCACAAACCAGTTGCACCAAATTTGAAAACTGAGTTTTTTCTAGGATGTGTGGACTTCTTGGAATTAAAACCTGATATGAAGTAAACCAACCAGAGGATAGTTGATCTGCTTTCTCCACCTTAATTAAGCTTTGCTCCTTGGGGATCTGCTGCAGTGTATAATCTGAATGTGGATGCTCACTTTAGTGTCTGCTCTAATATTGATCTTTGAGATCCATTAAACCTGTCCAAAATCTTGTGTGTGGCTTCCCTAATATTCTGAGGATAAAAAGAACAGCAATATGTCTGAAAGTCTCTTGGATTAATATATGTACAGGGCATTTTGCAGCTTATATTGATGTGTTTTTAGCACTTCATAATAATGTACATTGCTTGTACATTAGTGTTTCATTATTGGAATAAAATTTGGTGGGATGCCAACAAGTGTCTTCTGATTTGACATTGAAGTGGGAATGATAGCCCATTTGAAAGAGTAAACTAGAATCTGTGAAGTTCCTTATCACTTAGATAACTGATTTTATATTGACATTTTCCACATTCCTCATTTGCTTTCGCTTTTTTTCCTGAGCAAGATATTTCTTGTTGTTATTCTGGATCAGTTTTTATGATGTTGGTATTAAGTGAGACAGTTATGTAAACAAGTTGCAAGGGATTATTAGTTTATCAGTAGAAGGCTGTCTGGTCCATTGCCAAGATTCATTGATCTGTTTATTATGACTTTACCCAGCACAATTTTAGTGGCAATTTTAAAATGGTCTTAGGGTTTCACTTACAGAAGTCCACTGGTTCATTTATTAACCTACATTTGAGGGCTAACTCACTGTATAATCTTACCAGCATTAATATGACAGTTGTTATAATCCACCGCAGCCAGGGAGCAATATCCCAATTATATGTTCTATTGTTTCACTTGTGATATGAAAGTAATACAAATTGTTGATGATAATTATGTTGATTTTCAGCAGTTTGCAAATTAGTAAATTAGTGTACTTAGAAATATAAATATACCCGAAGGCTAATATGTGTGTTGGGGCTAGTTAGCAAGTATTTATTGAGTGCCTACAGTGTGTGTGGTGGACTGTAATAGGTATAGTGGTAGGGATACCAGTAATGGTGTAAAACAAAAAAGGAAACTGCCTGGAGCGAGTTACAATTTGTGATTATAAAAGTGAAAGTGTCGTACTATAAAAGCTAGTCTTTTTAGGTAACAAACAATCCTGAAACGTAGTAACATAAAGGAGCAATGTATTATTTCCTACTACTCTGTAGATTGACTGGGCAGTTGATTTCTCAGTTGATTCTACCTGGATTCAAGAGTGTCTCATTGAAGGTCAGCAGGGATCCAAGTGAACCTCACTCACACAAATGGCAGTTGGTGTTGGTTATGGGTTGGGAACCTTGCTTCTCTTACAGGAGTCTGCTCATCCTCCCAGAGGCTACACCTGCTCCCTCACAAACTCTTAGGACAACTGTCTAAGAGAGTGAAAGAGAAAATTGTAAGACCTCTTTAAGTCCTGTCTTGAAAATCACATAACAGATTTCTGCAATATTCTACTTCAAAGTAAGACATGGGCTGATACAGATTCAAGGAGATGGTGAAATAGACTACCACATGATGAATAGAATGTCAAAGCATATTACAATATGTTTATACACCTGATGGGTGGAATTCGTGTCATATTTTGCAGTCTACCACACTGGTATATAAAAATGATCCCTTCACAAAGATTGCTTTTGCATTTCAAATATCTTTTCTATTTTGTCATTGACCTGAAGTTTATATAGTTCCCTTTTCTTGTGTTTATTTACATTCTCAAAGTGTTAAAAAAATTTGCATATATGATTTTCTTGTCAAAACTTCTAGTCTGGTGTTTTGAAAATAGTATGGTGCTATTTGAGTTAATATTTAGTTTAAAAATAGTGGGCTGATATTTGTGTTTAACAAATTGCTAGTGGGAGATAATCATAGATGCCTAAAAACAAAGGAGAACTAATTGACTGCACTTCTCAGTTTTAAAGTCCATTTATCTTTGGTTGTTTTCAAATTTTTGGATCTGAAGGCACTGTCTTCTTTAAATGTTTAAAGAATAACTTCAACAAATATCTAGCAAAAACAATGGTTCTAAAATAATACTCTGGAAAATTACTTGTATTATTTTCTACCATCAAACATTATTTATACATTAAAATACCAGATCTGATTAAAGAGCTTCTGGAAATAGGTCTTTATAAAATGAAATTGCCTGTGTAACTTATTATTTAAATGGTTTTCAGAATATGCTATTCATTCATACAATTTCTTGTTCAAAAGATGGAAAGTGTATATATATGGCCAAAATGCTCACTCTCATGAGATCGTTTCTCCTTCACTAATAGTGTCATACATTTCCTATGTGTTCTTCCAAAGATATATTATCCAGATACATGCACACAAAAGGTAGCATACCATTCATGCTGTTCTTCACCTTGTTCCACCCCTTGTTGTATCTTACTCCATTTCCAAATTTAAAGACATTTTCACTTTTTCAGAGCTGCACAGTGTTCCATGGCAAAGATATACCCCAATCATTTAATCAGTACTCTCTTGAATGGACATGTGGTTTGTTTCCTGTCTTTTGCCTTTACAAACAAGCTATAAACACTACATCACTTTCCTTAAATAGAAGTGCATCTAGAAGGACGGGCACTGTGGCTTGTGCTTGTAAGCTTCAGCCTATGAAGCGGCCGGGGCTAGGGATCACGGTTTGATCCCGCCTGGGGCCCATAGTGAGACCTAGTTCCAAAAAAATAGCTGGGCGTGGTGGCGTGTGCCTGTAATCCCAGCTACCTGGGAAGCTGAGGCTGGGGATTGCTTGAGTCTATGGTACCCCGGGCAACGAGAGCCTGCAGTTCCACGGGCAAAAATAGCAAGACCTAGTCTCAAAAAAAAAAAAAAAGTGCATCTAGAATTTCCTAGAAGTGCAAAGGATATAAGCATTTGTCATTTTTATATTGTTAAATTGCCTTCTTTAGCAGCTGAATCAATTTACACTTCTATCAAAAGTGTGAGACTATCAAAAGTGTCTATGTGCCCCATATCCTTGGCAGGTGTTATCCAGTGATTATTACTGATTTTAGTAATTAGTATTACAACTTGTTTTTCTACTATGCCTTCAAATCAACAAAATACTTTAATATACTCTGAGTTCATACAAAACTGTGTTAAGTTTTATTATCTCAATTTCTGTAGTGATTATCTAGAGAATTGGATGCTGCTTATAACTTGCCTAGAGTTGTGTGAGAAACACAGGTCCAATTCAGACCTGAAGTCCAGATGAAGTGAGACAGTCTAGATACAAGAAATGGTGATTTGAGTTATACAGGTAGACTGAATCATGGATGGACGCCCACCACACTGACCATTAGGGACCATGATAGACAAAAAGCATTAAATCCTGACTAGTGATTATCTCACAATTTCCTGGAGAAAAAGGATAATAGGCCACATGAGCATTTGGAGTGTAACCCAATTACATACTTAGGTATACCCAGAATAAGCTATGATGCTGCTCTCCTCCCCACCCCATGGACTGATCCTTTTAAATATCTCCTCCTAGAAGTGCTTATGAATACTTCTCCAAATATGAAATACAAATTGCCATAGGCATATAAAAAATGTTCAATATCACTTATAATCAGGGAAATGCACACCAAAACCTCAGTGAGATATCACCTCACACTGGTAAGAATGGCCCATATTTAAAAAACAAAACAAACAAACAAACAAACACAAAAAACGGGCAACAAGAAATGCGAGTGTGAGAAAAAGGAACACTTTACACTGCTGGTAGGAATGCAAACTGGTCCAGCAACTATGAAAAGCTGTGTGGGAGGACCTTCAAAATACTGAAAATGGAACTACCATTTGATCCAGCAGTCCCACTTCTGGGAATCTACCCAATAGAGACAAAAACACTAATACATAAGGACCTGTACTCAGATGTTTATTGAAGAACTATTTACAATAGCCAGGATATGGAAATAACCCAAATACCCAAAAACAGACAAATAGATTAGAGAGTTGTGGTATATGTACACAATGGAATATCATTCATCAATGAAAAAGACAAATTTGATACATTTGTGAAAGCATGAATGAACCTAGGAGGAATCATGTTAGCAGAAGCCAGAAAGATAAAGAGAAATATTGGATGATCTTACCTATATGCAGAATACAGAGAAAGCAAACAAACAAAAGGACAAGTAAAACTTAAAACTGCCAGCAGAACTGAAGCATAGAGCAGGGATGGCGGTTGTGAAATCAGGAGAGGGATGGGTACAAGAGATTAAGATGATGATTCACAGGTGACAAGGTGTTGGGAGAACCTCAGGGTATACAATGATGATACACACACACACACACACACACACGCTATCAATTTAAAAATAAAAAACAAACAATCGTCCCCTAACTCCCTTTAGGGAGCTAGGTCAACTTTCCGTTCCAGTATTGATTCCCTCATGTCTAAGTCTCTCCTAAAGGTATTACCTGGTTCAACTACATCTATCATTATCTGGTGAATTCCTTCTCTAGAGGCCAAAGGACCCACTCTTTTTGTTTGGGGCCTATAACAGAAGAAGTTTTTAAAAAACATGAGAAACTAACCTTCTAATATACCTATATGTATGGCGTTGAAAATAGTTTGATATTTTGTAATTTTTAATGAATCAAAATATATGAGTGATAGCAGTATGAATATTAGGCCAGATGGCAAAGTCTAAACTTTTCTTGCATTTATATTATACCTATTCTGGAAAAATAAGGAGGATGAAAGGCTTTGTCACTTCTTGATGCTGTATTGGAAAGTAATTGTAGGAATTTAAAAAGTACTTTTTACTACCTTTGCACTAGATGCACACACTTTCTTGAGAAGTCTCTGCTCAGGGTACTCGATAACAAAATACCATAGACTAGGTGGCTTAAACTGAAATTGGGTAAGAAAACCAACAAAACAAGGTACTTAATTAAACTTACAAATGGGAGCAGCTGGCCCTTTAAAACCAGCTATTCCTTAAGTTTGTCCCAGCCTGTGCAAGCAGTAGCAAGACTACACTATACCAAAAAAAGTAAGAACAAGATTTACTTATTAAAATCAAGATAGACAAAGGTCACTGAGGGTAAAAGGGACCCCTTTGGTAAGCTTACCAACCAGTTCAGTCTCTAATCCACGAAACGGTGACTGTCCCACCTTCAAGCCAGATGAAAAAGCCAAGATGGCATCCTTGATTCCTCAAAAGTGGGAGATTCAAATACAACAAAGAAACCAGGATGGTGTCATCAATTCTCCTCCAAAAGTCACAGCGCCAGCATTCTTTCAGCATCAACTCTAAAGTGATTCAAAACCAGCAAGGCTCACTTGATACTAAAGCAGCAACCACTTCATACTTCTCATGATGGAAACAGCAACACAGCAAGGTCTCTTCAGGTCCCCAGACAATTCCCAAACTCGCAGTATCAAAGTTAAAACAAGTTTTCAGGCATGAGCCACCGTGCCCGGCTACGTCCGCCATTCTGCAGGCATCCGTCCTTTGGCAGCGGGAGTGTGCTATTCCCAGTTGACTGCATTATGCAATCATGTATAGTACAAAATCCAAAAATTAAAAAAACGGAAAACAAACAAACAAAAAAAAACAAGTTTTCAAGTACCATATTTCCAAGTAAGCTTACACAAGTCACAAGTTTCTCCAACATGTTTCCTTGGCTCCTCGCCAGTCAGGGCTGGGGATGGAAGCCCACAGTGTGCACATGGCAGTGGCAGCTCTGCTAGCTCCAGCCTACTTGTTGCTCCTCTGCTCTTTTCCTCTCCGCACCTTGCACCTTTCTCTCTCTGTGCCTTCTGTTCTCTAACTACACTCCTCCTTAAATACCCTCTCTTTTCTCTCGCTGAGAAGACTTAACTTCCTTTCTTTAAGTCTCTGCCCACCAGGGCACCATGGTTGCCATTCTAATGCAGTGCCACCATGCTGGGAGGGGGGGGCAATTTCACCACAGCACCCTAATCAAAACAATATATACTTATTTTTTTTTCACATTTGTGGATGTTTTGAGTACAAGATCAAGGTGTCAGTCAATTAGATTCCTAGTGAGTTTTTATCTTAATTTACAGACTTTGTATCCTCATTTGCAGAGATTAAATGATCTCTCTTCTCACAAAACCACTAATCCCATCACATTTGACCCTTAATTACCCTCCCAAAGGCTCCTTGAAATATCATCATATTAGAGGTTAAGATTTCAACATATGAATTTTAGTTTACACAATTTAGTTGATAGCAAAATATGTGATAAGTGGGTGAGGCTAACTTCTAAGTCTTTGCACTAGACTGGAATTGTTGATGACAAAGCAGCCCATACTTGTCCCAGATTTGAACATGAACCAAAACCCACATCCTCTCAATATTGGTCTCCCCAGTTGCCTCCTCTCATTCTTTCACTCTGTCCATCCACGAGCATCTGTTGAGCACCTTTTGTAGACCTAGAGTTGTTTCCTACTTGCCGTGAAGAGTATGAACAAAATCCAAATCCTTTTCCGACAAAGTACATTCTCCTGGGGTGAGGTAACAAGTAAAGAAGAGCACAGGCTCAAGGAACAGAGAATGTTACTTTGAAGAGCTTGTTTTACTAATCACCTTTTTTACTTACAAGTAGTTAAATCCTCTTTCCCTTCCTTTCTTTGCTACATGATTTACTACTTATGCATATGAAAGATTTTTTTCACTACTTTGAGAGAATTTAGTAGAATAGGAGCTACTATTTACTGAGCCCTTAATGTGATTTGTTTTGCACTATACTGCGTTCTTGAATTTACTCATTCATCATATAATGCATGAACTTATGAGATAGGCACTATTATTGAAAAAGTCTGCTTTTTCAAATGGAGAGACTATGGCACTGAGGGGTTAAGTAATTAGCTTTCAAGAACACCAACTGACCAAACTGTTAATAAGCAGTAATGCCAGGTTTTGAACCCTTATGGTCTTAAATAGACACTGTCACATATGTAAACTTATAGTAAGGTTAATTCAGTTGTTAAATTGAGATATTATTCATATGCCATATAATTTACCCTTTTAAAGTGTAAAATTTCTGTAGTCACAAAATTGTGCAACCTATACTACTACCTAGCTTCAGAACATTTCCTTCACACCAAAAAGAAATCTTAGACCCATTAGTACTCTTCCCACTTCCCCTCAAATTTACTTTCTATCTCTAGGATTTGCCTATTTCTGGATATGTTATATCCATAACATGTGGTCTTTGTTGTTTTGTTGTTGTTTTACTTAGCATGATTTTTTAAAGATTCATTCATTTGGGAATCTATATCAGTACTTCATTCTTTTTTTTAGCTGAATAATATTTAAAATCTATGAGTACGCTGTCTTTTATTTACCCTTTCTTCAATTGCTGGACATTTGAGATGTTTCTACTCATTGGTGATTATAAACACAAGTTTTTGTGTTGCCATGTCTTTTCAATTATCTTGTTATAACATATCTGAGGATGGATTAGATTTAACTTTCTGATGAACTGTCAAACTATTTCCCAAACAGTGTGCACCATTTTATATTTTCACCAGCAGAGTGAGAGTTCCAAGTTCTTCACATGCTTTCCAATAGTTATTATTATCTTTGTGATTATTGCCAGGCTAGTGGGTAGTAGTATTTCAGTGTGATTTTAAAATAATTTTGATTATGGTAAGTACACATGAATTTTACCATCTTAACCATTTAAAGTGTATAGTTCAGTGGCATTAAATGTATTGACAATGTTAACCTACCATTACAACTACCTACCCACAAAAATCTTTTATTGCAAGACTAAAACTTGGTACCTACAAACACTAATTCTAATTTCTCCCTCCCCTCAGCCTCTAGCACCACAATCTACTTGATGTCTTTCTGAGTCTGACTGCTATAGGTCCTTCATATGAGTGGAATGATATAGTGTTTATCCTTTTATGACTGGCTTATTTCACTTCACATAATGTCTTCAAGTTTCATCCATGTTACAACATGTGTTCAATATGGTTTTATTTATATTTCCCTGATGGCTAATGATGTTCATATGCTCACTGGTCTTTTATGCATTTTCTTTAGAGAAATATCTTATTGAAATAATTTTACTATCTATAAGTCAATGTCTATTCTAGACTAAAATCCACTTTTTGGGTTGCCTACCACAGTCTCTACCACAGTCTCATAGAGTAAGGTCTATCACTTAGTGGGCTAATAGAGTCTCAGCAATAATTACTGTGTATAATAACCAGAAATCCTGGTAAATTCTGATGTGTCTCCATCTACAAAGAAAAATGCTAATTAGAAACATCAAGTAATTTATGCACATTTTAGTCATCTGCGCCTTAAAAATTAGAAGTGAACATAGATTCTAATTAACCTTTCATTCCCATTTTTACTTATTTCAGTCCATCATACATTGCTGTCTCAATAATTTTCAACAGCATAAATCTGATCATGTCACTCCATAGCTCAAAATTTCTCTGGTTCCCTATTACCTACCAAAATAAGTACAATTTTCTTATGTATTCAGATCTTACCATTTTTTGACCTAAGAAACCAGTAAGAAATATAGCTTATGTCATTTAAAGAACCAAACACAAACACATAAATAAGCAAACACATACTCAAACAAATCTTTCACAGAAAGATCTTATTCTTAATGTATACAATAGCCTGACATTTTTAATTCTTTCTAAAGGTACATAATGAGACTCACTAAATTGATTTTCAAAACTGAAGTTTGGAGAACAATTCTATAGCATGACCAACTGTGGCAACATTATTCAAAGTTTGGTAGAACCTACAGCAGTGATTCCCAAACTTTAAAATTAATGGGAGAATTGAAAATTTTTTTAGAATCAGTGAATGTAGCCCGCTACTCTCAAAATCTTCATATATAAGATCTGAGAGGGATCCCAGAAATCTATTTTTATAAAACCTATCAGTTAATTTAGCTTTTACTGCCAGACTGGAGGACAACTGATCTTGTCATGTAGTATTGCCTTTTCCCCATATCAGAAAAGCACCTCTTCTTGAACATTCTTTCCATACACATTCATTTTCCTTCATCTGGCATCCATGCTCTCTGTCCCATGGAATATTTCTAGATTGATCTAAATACAACTTTCTATTTATTTCTTCAACTAAATTAGTCTTATTTCCTTAGACTTCCCAGTCTTTATTTGAGCTTTGTTGATGGCACTTCTTTTGTCCCACCCCACAGTGCTTATATCCCTACTACCTGGTGAACAACTACATTACAACCCCCCTCAGTGGGAGTACACAGATGTACTCATAGTCAGGATCTGACAAACATCCTTAAACTAGAGTTGAAATGGAACCTTTCATTCTGATGTCAGTTAATGGAGAGTTTAAACAAAGCCAGACTCCGATCATCATTAATGTGGTATTATCTTCATAAATAGGTGGATGCTGAGTCTTCTTCCATGGGATATCCATGCAGATTAGATTTTTATTAGCTCTTTTTCAACATTTTCTCATCACAGCCTTCCATAGGAAGAGATGATGGCCAGATCTAAATGGCCATTTGCAAAATAGACTAAAAAGTCTCCCCATCTTATTTTGGAGTTAAGTTCCCTTAAGAGTTCCTATTCTCTGTGACCAGAGGTTTCCAGGTCATGTCTTTGAGCTTGAAGCAAATGAAATACCCTAAGCGTTTCATTCCCATCAGATTTGGCTGCGCGTGTTCAGAGCACCGTTACAGTATTATGTTTTCCATTTTGCATGGGTATAAATTAAAGAACAGAGAGGATTTGATTAGCTCAAGATCCCAGAGTGACTGGCAATGATGGGAATAAAGTCCTGCTCCCCAGATTCCTGGCCCATTTCACTCTGTACCAAACCACAGGTATGCTGCCTTTTTGCTGATGAGGCCACACAGCGTTCCTTGGAAGGGATACCCACTAGCTCTGGGAGGATGAAGACAAAGAGAGGCTTCTAGAGAGCCATTTGGAGAGTCAGCGTGAGGGCCAATGGTGTCCTTAAGTGAATATTTTTGAATATGGTTTAGAAAACATATGGCTAGCAAATACTTAATGGAGTTTTGGAATGTTTAGTTTAAATGTCAAGTCACTTTGCATTCACTGGCAATATCTTGTCCTGCATGTCAATCTCTTAATCCTAGAATAATGCAAAGGAAATGATAAGCTAATGTAATATTTTTAAAAGGATGCTGTTATTTGAATTCTCAGGAAAAGCCAGAAATATAAAATGACATCAATAACAAAGCAAAGGTCTTTGCATGTCTTGAAAGACAAAAACTCCTGAGGGATTCTCACTGGTCCTCAAATTCTCTTGTCTCCCCAGTCTCACAGTATATACTGTGACTCTCACCTTGTATGGAAAGACAGTCATCTTTGGGTCTTTCTGTATAAACATAGGAGATTTTCACTGAATACACATGTTCTTTTTGCTTAGCCTTTCACTTCAACCTTAATGCTGGCCGCTATTTGCTCTTCCTGGGGACATACTAGCCACACTAACCTTTAAATACCTTTTTTCTACATCCTTATCCCCCCAGGGCCTTCGCAGGTATTGTTTTCTGTGCCTAAGAGGAACTTCTACTAATCTTAACAAGGTTTGTCCTGATTTTAATCTCAGATGATTATCACCTTAGAGAGACTCCTTTGTGCAATGTTTTACCCCACAGTTATCTGCTACCAACACTCCCTCCAGGCCACTGTGCACCAAAGCTCCCTGTTTTATTATCATTAAAGCTTTTATTACCATTTGAATTTTAATTTGCTAACTTGTTTATTGTGTCTTCCCCACAAGAGAGTAGGCTCAAGGAAAGTATTCCTTGTGTCTTTATCCTCAGCACCTAGAGCAGTACCTGCCTTCTAGTTAGTGATAAATATATGGGTATTGAATAAATGAAATAACTAGTAGTGATGTCACTGGAAAAATGCCTCTTCAACCCCAAGGACTGCTCTGAGGAATTGCCTAATAATGCTCTTTGGAATGACTTCAGCCAATGTATTAGGTAATATCCCCCAAATGCTGCCTGGCTACGTGAGTCAGACTTCCTAGTTCATCCAAGAAGACAAACCCAGGGTTTGCATAACCAACGGGGTCAGCGTCCTATTGGACAATTTTTTATTTATAGGTAGTATGGGATCGAGGGCAACTGTCCAGGCTGCAGGGAGCAGTGCACCCCAGCATGCTGTGCCTATGGCAGGCTACACAGAGCTCTGATGAAAAGCAGAGGAAATTACAGTTGTCGAGCTTTGTGGTCACAAGGGCATGTGTTGCATTTGCAAGGTCATCATGGGATAATTCAGGGTGTAGCTTGCACACATTCTGCTGCTAAACAGGAGATTTTTTTTCCTACCACATCCGACACATGGTTTGCCAGAGGAAGGGCACGAGATCAGCAGCACTGATGAGCTGGCTTGGTGTTTTTAGGCCACAACTCTACTAAACCAATGACTCTCTTTGGACTCCTCCAGAAGAGCAGACAGAATTTATTCATTACCAAGTGAGAACAGCAATCACATAAAGCCACCAGATTGCTTTTGCCTGCCATGCCAAGAGGCACGTCTCAAAACAAAACAAAACAAAACAAAACAAAACAAAACAAAACAAAACAACAAAACTCAACCAACCAAACAAAAACCACACAAAAATCAACCAACAAAAAACCCTTTTCAATAACTATACTATCAATGCTTATTGTACTAAAAAAATCGTTGGGAAAAAACAATGTTAGCCACTTCTAAGCTACCGTTAAATACAAGTTTTGTTTTTCCATTATAAACCTAAAAAGCAAAAGAGAATAGAGGGCCATAATTACAAAGTTCCATTTGGAAAGCATACTTAATATATATAAAGTAGATAGAGGGACAAACAAATACTTAATCTCTTGTGCTGGCTGGGGGGTGCACATTATGGCTATGTAACTAGGTGATAGGAACTTCCCCAAAGTTGTTGACCATTTGAGTCTCAGGACATGACACAGTGTGGCTAATTAGTATATCAGTGGACAAAACACTGATACAGGAATGGATCACATGTGTTATAGTGCTACTTTTTCTATTTTTGTGTGTTGTGGCCTTTGTAAAGTTATCTAATCTTTCTGAGTTCTAATTTCTTTTTTTGTAAAATAAAAATGCTAATTATCCCATTGGACTGTTGAGAAAATGAAACCAGATAATCTGGATAGAGTGTAAGTGTGGGACCTACTTTTAGTTTGTGAGACGTATATATAAAGAGATATATTTATATTTAGGCAAATTGTATTTTAAACTCAACATTCAATCTTTTTACACCTGGCATAGATCCCCACAGCATTCTAACCCTATCAACTTTTTTCAGAATGACCATCAATCTCATACTTGTTGACTGATGGGCCTGTGTTGATTACTTCTTATGAGTTTTGTTTGGCTATAAGGCAAACTTTGTTTGAGAGTACTTAACTTTGCTTGGTCATTTGGGAAGAGGTTTTCAACAATGAATGAGTCCTTTGCCGATCTTTTTTCTAGAAAAATTGAGCCATAGTTCTATGAATTGCATCACTTAAAACAAAACAAAACAAAAAGATGCTTTTGCCTACAGAAGACAAATTAGATGAAGGAACATGGCTTTGCTAATTTAGTTTTAGGTATAAAATAAAGACCTTAAAATTTAGCAACTTAAGCACACTTTTAAGTATTCTTAGAGCAAGCACTAAATACTTATATATAGGTGGAGCAAGAATTAAGTGACATAAATGAGACACATGTATCCTTGATAAATTCCTGTGTAAACATAGGAATATAGGAAATGAAAAATATGTGCAGAGGCATTCTGTTTTGACACAATTACATGGGACTCATTCACATAGTTCAGGAGAAATGGCACAATCATTAATGACACAACAACTGAATATATAGCAGAACAGCATACAATAAAACAAATAAAATATGCCCTGTTCAAATGTCCAAGTAACCAGTTACAATTGGTATCAAAAACTTAGCTAAGTACTTGTAATGCTAGAATCAGTGATGATAGAACACAGTCTATGTTTTTCACCTAAATTTATTTTATGTTGATTACCTAGAACTTCATAAATGATTTTTAAATGTATTTCTTTATTTCTGAGTCTTGTTATTCTACCAAGGATGGCAGGGAATTAAGAAATGTGCAAGCTTTTTACTCTCAACGAGTTTACTTTCTCAGAAAGGATAAAATGATAGATACGCATAAAATGATCACAAATACCTAAGTGTATTGTTAGGTAACATACAATGATACAGACTATGAATGCTGAAGGAGGAGAGAGAAAGAGAGAGAGAGAGCCACAGTGAAGGTCTGGTGAAGGGTGTGGTATCTAAGCAAATCCTTGAAAGATGGATGGGGCTTAAGGATTGGAATAAACTTGAGATGCAGTCTTTAACACTTGTATCCTTTGCCAAGATATTTAAAATTTCAGAGCTGCTATCTCATCCATATAATAAGGGTGATAGTGCTTAAATCTCCAGTTTGTTGGGAAGATTAAATGATATGTGTGAAAAAACGGATGAAGGACTTAACATAGAGTAGGCACTTAATAAATTTTAACTGTAATCATAAATGATCTTAAAGTAGTTGCACTGCAGGTGAATGACTTCAAATGACTTTTTGCAAGTAGGTAGAAGTTGGCAGGGATATGAGTAAAAAGGAAGCAATGTATCCATCCAGTTGGAGAAGCAAGAGAGAAATGTAGAAATAACTCTGCATATTTTCAGGGAAGCCCATCAGACTAAAAAGCAGTAGGGATTCATGTAGGGAAGTAAGTACATTGTTTAAATACAGCGAGTCATTGGTTTATTCAGCGAAAGTTTATTGAGCAATTATTAGGGACCCGGCACTATTAGGTATGAGAGTCAAATAAAGGTGAATCTTGAAAACCAAACCAAACCAAACATTACAATTTGACCTGACATGGTCAAAACTAGGGTGAAATATATTTCTTACTTAGTCACTTATGCATAGGAGGGACATATAATAAAAATAGAATTGAAAAAGCTAAAATTCTGGCAGCAAATCAGTTACAATGGCAATAGAAGTTGGACATAAGCCACAGAAATAAAAAAAAGTTTGCTGTTGCAATAGTTAACCTGAAAGAATGGTGGTCCTATGATTGAAGTGGAAATGAATGGACATGAATAATTGAGAAGACTTCAATGTGACTCAGTGAAAAACTTGAATGGGAAAATGAAGGCAAGACAAAGATGACTCAAAGATAAGCATAATGTATGCTCTTGGGTGGATAGAAGAGCAGTGAAGACAGGAAAGAGAAAGTTGGGAAGAGTAATTTGGAATAGTTGATGAAGGCCATAGTATCAGGGTATATGAGAGGTGATGCTAAGTCATTCGTTAAAGATTGACTAGCAAGATTCACTTAGTCATGGGTAATATAATGGAGGAAGAACTGTAGGGAAAACAATGATGTAAATATATATGCATATATATACATAAATATGCAAACAACAAAATGATTAGTAACATATATATAATAAAATAATATATATTTTGTGCAAATAATAAAATTTTTTATTGATTACACATATATATCTATATGTATATATTAAATCATTGTCCGCCCCAAGATTCTCTCATCTCCTTATCCCCATAAACCATCTTAAACTCTTGGGCCCTCTCCCTCCTTTTTTTTCACCTTCTTCCCTTCTCTGCTCTGTTTCAGTTCTGTTGGCAGGTTCACTTAGACAATAAAAGCAAAGGGACTAGAATTTTGGAGGAAATAGAAGATCATGTTGCAGTTGGGACAGTGCAGACACTGAAGAAAACATTCTCAATAAAGAGAGGAAAAAAACCTGGAATTTTAACTGTTGGGTAACTCACATATTGTATGTGTGTATGAATGAATGTGAAGGCGTGGGAAGTGGATGTGATGGAGAAAAGAAAGGAATCAGGATAGTAGAATGTCTCATAATCACAAATGGAGACAGTTTTGGAAGGTGATCAACATTATGAAATGCACCTCAGAGTCCAAGAAAATGGGATTTGTGGTAAATATAGCTGCATTTGATCAGAACGCGATTAATAGATAAATATAAAATAATGTAGAATTTAAAAAATATTTTAAGGCAGAACAATTTGCAAAAACGTTGGTATGACAAACACAGATCTAGTGTTTTCAAATTCTCGCCAGATATTAATCTTTGCATTCCAGAATGAGAAGTTAAAATTACTGAAAATTCCCCAAGTCATGTTATTCTGTATTTTTCAAAAACAGTTATGCATTATTAAATAATAATGAATAACTATAATCATAAATAGTGAATCATTTTTCTGTGATAGGGTTAGAGGTTTCCTAAAATATCAATAATTTGTGCATGGTTTATTATTATTATGAACCAATATAGTTGTGAGATGATTATATAATAATATGCCAAGATTAATTCTGATAAGGAATTTAAAAATAGAAATATTTTAAAAAGTAGAACATTAACATAAATTCTAATTACATTTTAAATTATAAGATTAAAGCACAAATATTTAATATATTGTTAAAGGAAATTTTAAAACTTGGAAAACATTAATTTCCTTTTCTAGGAGCCTTGATTTTTGTTTTTTGTTTATGCTTCCACTTACAGAAAATTTCTTTCATGTTGTGTTATGTTGGTCAAATTGTTAATGAATCTGACAGCCTCCTCAGATTGGACATTAACATAGATTTTCTTCCATATAAACTCATTTATTTCTCAATAGTGAAAATATTTGGCTGCTCTGATTTTGACTTTGTAATTGAATTGTACTATTTTTAACTTAGATTTTTTTTTCACAACAGCATTTACATTTTCTTCTCTTTGCAAAGAACTATTTCTAGCATGAATATATTGGGCGATATAAGAATAACATATTTGGGACCTTCTAGGAATTCTACCATCTCTACATAAAGTTATGTACTACAACAGTCAATTTAAGAATTTATTTGGTTTCTAAAATATGTGACTTCTTAGAACACAACTCATGTGATCTGTATAGAATATATTATGCAAATAAACATATCTTTACTTAATTTGCAAGAATAACCCATCATTAGCAGCAGACATGACCATGAACAGAGACTTATAATGTAGTCAACCCTCCAAATACATTAACTGATGAGATGACGGTAATCACTTCTTGAAATGGCATCCATAACCTTTCAGTGTGCGTGTCAGTGTTTCCTGCTCTTGCATTCATTCAACTAGTAATGCCTCTATATTGATAGTTAAGTTTTAATTCTCACAGGAGAATATAATACATTCTCTATTTTACTGGAAATGTGATAGAAAATGAGAGAAAGGAATTCCCAGATGGAAAAATGATGCAGACATAACATTTCTCTGTGACGTTTAGGAAGCGTCGAGCTGCAAGTAATAGAAAAGCAGTCTCAAGATGGCCTAAATGATGAGGGGATTAATTATATTACAGAGCAAGTCCTCTGAGGTTGGTTCATTCAGTCAGTAACAGCATGGAGAGCTCAGGTGCTTCCTACCTTCCTACTTTGTTACCTCAGGTGTGTGGGCTCTCCTGGTTACAAGTAGAAGAAGCTGTTTCAAAAGCACATTCTTACATATTAATACCCAGAGTAGAAAAGGGACAGTTTATTTCTGTCAGTTTTTTTGTTTTGTTTTGTTTTAATGAATAAAGCAATCCTTCCCAAAAGCCACTCCAGCCCAACTTTCTCTCACCCTTCTGTGATGAGAACTAAGTAGCATACTCACCCTTAAGCCAATCACAGCTAAGGGGAAAAGGACCCTTAGATTAGTTCAATATAATTAAACTTGAGGCAACGAATGAAGGAAAGCAGTTATGGTGCAGTCCAGTGTGTCTCAAACTGTTAGCTCTCAAGGCTTCTTCTCAACTATTGAGGACTGAAAGACTTTTATTTATATGGGCAAGAACTACTTGTATTTATTTTGTCAGGAATTTAAATTCT
This sequence comes from Uropsilus gracilis, assembly GCA_004024945.1. Taxonomy (NCBI): domain Eukaryota; kingdom Metazoa; phylum Chordata; class Mammalia; order Eulipotyphla; family Talpidae; genus Uropsilus; species Uropsilus gracilis. The sequence goes on from PVHY01010591.1 coordinate 44,262, forward strand.
GAAACTATGAAGTAGTCATTTAAAATAGCAATTAAGTCCACAGTTTTGAATGACACTGAGGTGGGCAGTATAAAGGCATCTAATAATAGGCCACATCCTAATACTGGAAACTGTAAATGTGTTGCAGGTGTGATTAAGGATCTCAAGATGGGTGTTATTCCACATTAGTTAGATAGTCCACTGTAAAGGCACTTGTAAGTAAAAGAAGGAGGCAATGTCAGTGATGCAGTATGAGAAAAACTGTGTGTTGCTATCACCCCTTCAAAGATGGAAGGGTACCACTAGCTGAGGAACATGGGGGGCTCTAGAAGGGGAATGGATTCGCTCCTAGGGTCTCCAAACAGGAAAGTAGTCCTGCAGACAGTTTGACTTCATTTTTTATTTTTCTTCCCACCCTGCCTCAGACACTTTGATTTTAGCTTCTTGAAACCAGTTTTGGATTTGTCCAAATATAAAATATTACATTTATGTTGTTTGAAGTTAAATTTTATGCTGGTTACAGCAGCAATATGAAATGTTTTTACACCTATTTTTAAGTGAAAAATAACTTTTCAAATGAGAAAATAGTGAGGTGAGTGGCATTTACAGTTTTGAGCAAATCTGTAATACCTGATACAAGATGGGTGGATTTTTGTTTCTGCTTCTGCATTCAGCCTATGGTGATAGCCTGTTATCTTGGGAAAACTGCTGTGCACATGTGAGAGAATGTGAGAAAGGCAAATCACTTCTCAGTAGTGTAATACAAATAGTTTTCACTTTATGATCTTCCTAAAAGTGTCTGGGGGTCCGCTGAGGTACCCAGACTACACTTTGAGGATCGGTATAGGAAAGCAGCAGTTTTTGTTTCAGTCCTCAAAACGACTGAAAAAGATATGGAATGCTTTTGTCCATATTCCTGGAGTGAGCTTGTCTGCCAATATAACGTAACAATTTTGACATTTATTCCTTAATTCAAACAATATTTCTGAATTTATTTTGAGCCTGACACCTTTTTATTAGGCTGAAGTTACATAAGTAAGCATGTGGATATAGCCCTTGCTCCCATGGAGCTTATGCTTTAGTTAAAGAAAAATAATGAGCACTTAAATAAGATAATTCCATTTATTGCTAAGGGATACAAGGAAAATAAGCAATGGGAGAAAGTGTAAGGGGTGTTTCAGGTGGTGGGCAAAGAGCTACTTTAATTAGAGTTTGAAGATGCCAAATTTGAGTTGAGATGTGACAGGTGAGATGGAACCATTGGAAAATGTCAAAGAACATTACAGCTAGTGAGACTAGCAGATACAAAAATGACTGGGACTTGGCAAGGAGGAGGAAAAGAAAGCTGGGTGACTATAGTGTTGTCTACAAGGGGAGTGAAAAACGGTTGTGAGTCAGGCAGGAGATCATTTAGGGCCTGCTGGACACAAAAAGGACTTAGGGTTTTATCTGAAGTGCCATTACCTTCCTCCCTGAAGAAATATGAGACTATGGAATTTCCTTAATATGTTAAATCTAGTGACTTTGGTTTTGTAAAGTCTTTCACTTTCTCCAAGTGCTGCTCTTCAGCCCAACCCATTCCCATCTTGATAATGATGATGACCCAGAAAGGTAACAGACCCCCAAATAGACACATCTTGCCTCACATAAGTTGTTGTATGCTAACATCAAAAACAGGCAGATCTGGAACCAATCAGGGGAATGTAAATTACAGGTTGCTTGATGTGGAATAACTTCTGCCTGTTGGCCAGTGTAGGTGTGCAGCCAAAAATGCACTGTGTGAATACAATTGTTTGGCAATCGCTGGTCTGTCACTTGTCCAAAGCGGTAAGTGTGTGAACGGATTTGTATGGGTAATGAGTCTGAAATTAGCAACTAGCTTTTCTCATCTCTCCATGATACAAGAAAACACATTGGAATTTGGCTCTCATTCTGGAGAATTTTGGGGATGGTCCTCAGTTGCTCAGAATGCACATTTGGTCGTCATTATCCCTTGTGTAATCAGTTTCTACAAACTATAGGATGATGTTACAGTTATGTTTACAGAGTAAGAGAACATGCTCCACACCTTAATCAAAACATTTAAAGAAGTCTTTTTAGATAACATATATGTGTGTATAGATACACACACGGATATATAAAGAAGATATGGGTAGTTGTTAGATATCTAGCCTATATTTTGCTTTATGCTATAATCATAAGTAATCTTGTGTCTTCCATCAGAAACTACCAGATGAAGCATTATGACTGGAACGCTAACGTGTTTTTACTATAAATGATACGGTTCAAGTGTTGAACAGACAAACCTTTCCACAAGAGGATGCAGAGAAATCACAAATACAGCAGTGACTTGAAATCCTCTTTGTAAGGGCCAAAAAGGAACTTGGACCCCAATCAGTACTCAGAACTGCAGGTGAAGTGCCTCCCCCCTGTTAAAAAGCCGCATTCACGTGAAGAATAAATTTAATCACATTTTCAGAACAGCTGTGGTGACTTGGGCCTTAGTCTGTGGTCAGTCACGGCTCCCGAAAGTTTGTGGAACTTACTACGAAAATTTCTATTAAGCTCAAGACCAGACTGCATCAAAGAAAATAAACCTATATAATTCCAAAGCTACCTAGAGTCAAAGGAATTTCACTGGGACCTCTGAAAGCGATCAAGCAGTTACTCTCTCCCTCTCTGGGAAGAGAAAAAGAATGATCCTGTCTTTTCAGTAGTAACCAGTAACCAAACCTGTTGTTCTGCCAAGCAAGTCTACGCCTTCGCTAACTCTGATTTCTAAGTGCTCAGGGAGTATGCTTGAAACCTGTGTCTTCCTCCCATGTTTGATAAGTAGAAAGTTTGCTCTAGCTATGATAAATCTGCAAGACACGGAGATGTTTTTGGCACCAAATGTACGTTAGAAAGATGATGCTGGCTCCCCCTCCCCGCCCCCCTGCTTGGGGCCGCGAGTGTGCTTTGCTTGCGTTTAACCAAAGTCCTTCAGCTGCAAGCGTGCGCGCGCCGAGCCTGCAGCCGGGGCTTTTTGCGTCTCCAGGGCAGGGCGACTCGGGGCGGCTGAGTGTCACCCACAGATGTGACCAGTCGTCCCTCCCGGGCGCCCGCGAAAGCAACAACCCTCATCCTCTCCCCCGCCGTCTCCAGCCCAAGGCCCGCGGCCCAGACCAGGGGAAGGGGAAGAAAGCCTTCGCCCCAAACCGGCGTCTGGGCCAGCACAAAACACGCCGCCACTAAAAACTTTTCTCCCCAGCTGCCTGTAACTTTCTGCCTTCACGGCCGGCACATTCTCGCTTACAGCTTCGGTCCCCAGGGTTTTCCTCAGCCGCCCTCGCCTCCTCCCCGGCCGCACGCGGAAGACCCGGTCCGATAGGGGAAGGGGCGCCGGGGCTGCGCGGCGGGCGGAGCCGGCGGCGAAGGGGTGGGGGTGGGGGCGGCGGCCGCCTCTGTTTAGCGAGGAGGAACTGGTCCGAGGGGACGGAGACCCGCAAGTGCCCGAAAAGGAAAGCGAGGCCGCGGTTAGCAGTCGGAATAAAGTTCGCGCCCTTTCCACGGCGCTCCTCAGCCTCCCTCTCCTCCCGCTCCCTCTTTGACAGCTGGGAGCGGGCGGCCACCTCCACCTTCACGCCCGCACCCCCCGGGGGGCGCCAAAGTTGTTTTCCATCTCCTGACTGAGCAGGGGAAAAAGTAACAGGGCGGGGGCGGGGGCGGGGGTGAGGGCAGAAGCAGATAGCCTCCGAACCCCCCCCCCCGAAGTCTAAGGACAAACAACAACAAAACTACTTTTATTTTGCAAAAGGGTAGCAACATTGTAGTCGCCACAATTCTGCAGGGGAGAGACTCGCGGGCTGGCAAATCGGCCCGAGGTCACCTCTCCCCCCTCCGACCTCCCCTCCTGTGAGCAGCCCCCACCCGGGACCGTCCGTTCTTCTTTTTTTTTTTTTTTTGTCCTGAGGAGCTGCGGGAAGGCGGCGGGCTCCGTCTGAGGGAGCGAGCGCGACCCGGGGCGCGTGTGTAAATCAGTCACCTGAGCGCTGAGGGGCCGCGGCGAGGGCGCGCGCAGGCGGGCGGGGAGAGGCGGAGGCGGCGAGCGGCGGCCCGGAGGAAATCGGAAGGGGGAGGGAAAGAAAGGCCGAGACCGCGGAGCGAGAGGCGGCCGAGGGGCTGGTCCAGGCGCGTCCGCTAAGAGGAGACCAAGAGGCGGGGGCTGCACTTGACAACCAGCATGCCGAGATGGTAAGAAGTTTCCACCCTCCTTCCCTTTTTATTCTAGACTTCGTAAGAAATGAGCCTCGCGCCCGCGCGCCCCGCGGCCCGCCCGGGGGCCGTGTTTTCGTCAAGTCCAGCGGCGCGAGATGGAGGGGGGCGAGGAGGGCGAGGAGGGTGGGGGGTGGAGAGGAAACCCCCCGTGCGACCTGGCCCCTGCTGGTTTCCCGAAAATGTCCCTCAACTTGGCCCAAGTTTCCGGGAGAACTCTAGGTGGGAAGTCATGGGTGCGAGGGGGCTGGTGAAGTTCGCCCCCTCTCGCGGCTGGCGAGGAAAGGTGAGCGGCCGGCGAGCGGAGGCGCCCAGGGAGTTGGGGACAAGCGGGGAGGGGGGACGCGGTGGAAGGAAGGGAAGGGATGAATGGAGCGCCGGCTGCCAGGCAGGCGCTCGGGACCGAGGAAAGCGATTTGGACCCACGGTAACTTTTTAAAACTTGCCGGCGAATGCCGGACGGGCGGCTGGGCGTGGGCGCCGGGGCGCGCTGGTGCGCCGCTAGGACGCCGCTAGGACGCCGCGGGTCCCGGCACCTCTGCTTTTCTCCTCCCCTTGCCCCCACGCTGGGAAACCTCCCTTTGTAAATGAAGAAAATGTAGGAAGTGCTCCTGGAGGGTGGTTTTTTTTTTTTTTTTAGATTGTGCAAAACGTAGGGCACGAAAATGAACCCTAGAGACACAGGTTTTGAGATGCAATTCCAAAACAGCCGATTTGTTTTACTTACACTTTGGCTGCAGAGTGGCATTTGGGGCCCAGAAAAGGGGCAGAATAAGAAAAAGAAAAGAGCAAAAACTAGATGAAAGACCCCATGAAGTGAGGCTGAGGTCGGGGGGGAAAAAAAAAGTTCCAAGTGCAAGTGGTGGAGATGGGAAGGATTTGCGAAGCCAGATTCCAGCACAGCCGGTCTAATCGGAGCGGCTTCTTTGCAGCGAGGACGCGTGCAGTTCGCCCGGTGATGAGCGCTCTGTCCGCTTTCGGGGAAGTGATTTGTTAGAAATGGGCTGGACCACTCCCTTCCTTTAGTTTGCTTCCAACCCGGTGTTGCTCTTGTTAGCCCCACTTGAGGATCTGATGTACTGAGTGCTGCATGTAAATGGACTATAAGGGAAAAAAAAACACAAAAAACTAGCGGGTTGGCATTTTTCTTCTGTTCCCTTCCCATAATGTGACATCTCTTGTTTCAGTGATCAAAGTCATAGACAGCATTGTAGGAGATGTGACTGTCAAATGCAGGCGCGTGCACAGGCTCACACGCACGCGCTCACAGACACACGCACACACTCACATTCTTAGTTTGTGCCCCAAAACTAGTTACAGTAACACTGACAGAAATTAAAGTGGTTTTGAAAGAAGAGGCAACTTAAAGTGCTCCCCATTTACCCTAGAGTCAAGCTGTTGTAAAACTGATGTACAAAAGATATCACAAAACAACCCTGTGTGCCTAGATTAAACTGCCACAATGAGTGGCCTGTTTTGTTATTTTTTTAGGGACATTTGCCGTGGTAGGAACCTGTGTTTAAGTCAAAACAAAATTTTAACTGTATCTGTTTGACTCTGGAGAGTTTTTCTGCTAATGGCATTTTATACAAAAATATTTTAAAATCGGGCTGTAATTTTCCTTCTTTCCTTTACTCTTAGACTCTGTTACTATTTGTTTACACATCCATTCTTATATACTAGTCACGTTAAACAGAGGCTAAGCCCAGTTGTCATCCACTGCTTTATATTCCGTAGTTTCAGATATTACTTAGCACACACATGTATCCTTTAACTGGGGAATTATTTCTGGCGCTGCTATTTAGTGTGTCTGATCTGAAGATGTACTCAAGAGTAGTAAGACCTTGTACAAGTTAATAGAATTTCCTTTACCCTTTGGAACCGCCAAAAAAAATCCCTTGTGAACCTTTATAGAGTATCTGTGTTTCATGTTGTATTTGTAGCCGTTTTATTTAAACTGTTCAGCATTAATGAAGTTCTTAGTCGTAGCTACTCATTCTGTTACCAGAGAGCAGAGTATTTAAAATCCAGATTGCTAATCACTTTACCAAAGTACAGGAGTGTCTTCACCTGAGGGAAGTAATACTGAGTCTGGATGAGAACTTGGAGTGTCTTGTGAGAAAAGCCTGAAACTGTCATTTTTTTCCCTCTGGAGAACATTAAGTTCTTGCTTGCACGTGAACTTTGAAAAAGAAACAATCTAGTGATTTTGAAAAATAAATCTTAAGAAAATACTAGTAGTAGTAGTTGCATAGTCCCAATACCCGATTTCCCCCCCTCTACTTGAAATGTAAGGTATCTGTCAGACCAGGGACTTGTGATTACAAAATGAAGCAGACAAAAGCAGAGCTGACTATTGCTATATTAAAATGTAAGTGTTACAGTTTGAATTTTCAAGTGAGACTTTTTGAGTTCAGTGCTTTACATAACATTTTGTCCTAATCTTGCTTGCTGTCAGGGATGTTTCATGGTTGTGCAATTGCTGCAGTCAAGAATGCCAATTTGCATTCCACGAGTGTCATTTGATTACTTTTATCTGCACAGCTCCAAGACCGGCCCAGACCTCTCGTTTCATCTTGCCATGTCACGAGTCAATGCTGTGTCGTCTTTTCAAAAATCTGCCTGATTTAGACAAGAAAGAAAAGTACTTTCATGTTGCAGCCGCAGTCCCCTGCTAACTTGTCAGCAGCAGGATATGATTCACTTGGGCCCAGAAGAATGGAACAGAGAGGCGGGTTAGGCGGTTCAATAAAGCCCACGGACAGGTAGTGTGTGACATCCCCAGAGAGCCACAGTTAATGAAGAACAGGTCTGCTTAGTTCTCCACACAC